>JAODGE020007952.1:0-12490 GCA_027574965.2 Ecitophya simulans
TAAAGCCAGGGCGTAGGGGGAGGGCCGTTTCTTATATCGCCGCCTTGGGGCCCCCCCCCCCCCCCTCCCTCTCTCTCTTGCCGTCTCACACGCTGAGCTGGAATTGTGTTGACATCGGTATTTATCAGACTATCACGCAGCCTTGTCTTGTGCTCACCATTTTAGAATAACACACCTTCATCCTCGAGGTGCACGCCAGATATATTCGCGCTTTTACACCCAGCCAATGGCGCACACAATCGCGGTGGTGGTGAGTGAGCCTGCAGCTGTGGATTGCCTGAGCAAGTGGTTGGTGGCGAATGTTCTCCAAAACAGTCTGAGTGATTCCTTCGACGCGGTATTGCACATCGAACCTGCCATCCACGATGGCAATGTCCCGGACGCAGGTACCTTCGCTGCAGCTGCAATGGAGAAGGTGGCAGAGTACGTGCGGAGTGTTTCTCACTCCCTCCAGAGCGCAGCGGGCCTGCAGATAGCTTCTGCGTCGGACTCAGTACCGCCAACATCGGTATGGCCTCTGCATCTCGTCGTGTTGGTGGTCGCAGTGTACTGGGACGCAATGGCGGAGACCTGCAGGGCATCCTTTGTGTGCCTTAAAGAACTTGCCGATGAGAAGTCAGCCCGGCACGAGGAGATGCTTAGCTCTATTCTGGCGTCCTCCACCTCCCCCGCGTCCGCGATTCCGCCTGGTGTGGAGGTGCTCGTGCAAGCCTTGAACGCCAAGAAGGGCAATCACATCATGCAACAGAGCCAGGCCGCACTTGTGAGCAGCCTCCAGAAGAAGCTCTTCACGTCTCGGCTGCTCGCACAGCATGGATGGCGAAACTCATCGACGGCGCTGCACCGATCGAAGCACGTCGACCCCAGCGGCAGTGAGGATACCAGTGCGGGTGCAGCCGGGGCGGACGATGGTGATGGCATTGGCCGCGCCGACATCTCCACCGGCGCGCTCACTGAGGCGGTGCGTGAGGGTCAGGGCGAGTGCTTCCTTGTAGTTTCCGCCGACACAGCGGACGCCCTCGCGGTGAGAGTCGCGGAGCTGCGTGCCAACTGTGCCGCCATCACCGTGGGCTGCGACGCCGTCCTGCCCGACCCCCGAGAGGTACCAGCCAAGAGCTCAGGCGGGGATGGGGCGTCGCGGCCACGCGTTGTGCAAGCGCAGGAGTTCCTACTTAGACGTAATTGCCCAGAGGAGCACATCCAGATGCGCCTCGCCATGTGCGGCAACGTGGATAGTGGAAAGTCTACCATCACATCGGTGCTGACGCGCGGGTGTCGCGACGACGGCCGCGGCTTCGCACGCGCATTTGTGTTCAATCACCGACACGAGGTGGCCACTGGGCGGACATCGAGCATCAGCGAGAACCACCTTGGCTTCTCCAGCACCGGAGAGGTGATCAACTATCAGCTCGGCAGCTCCGCCGCCCCCGCACGGCAGTTCACGCCGCAGGAGTTGGCGAGGCGTAGCTCGAAGGTTTTCACACTGTACGATCTCGCGGGGCACGAAAAATACCTCAAGACCACTGTGCTCGGCATGACACGCAACATGCCGGACTACGCGTGTGTGGTAATCAGCGCCAACAACGGGATTCAGCGCATGACTAAGGAGCACATTGGTCTCTGTATCGCCTTGAGAATCCCCTTTTTTGTCGTCGTCACTCGTATCGATGCGACACCAGAGAACGTTCTCAAGGAAACCCTCGCGAGCATTAGCAAACTGCTGAAGATCCCAACAGTACGGAAATTGCCATACCCTGTGCGCTCCGAGACTGAGCTCATCATTGCTGCGCAGAACCTGCGAAATGATCGCATCACCCCGATATTTGAGGTTAGCAACGTGACCGGGGCCGGTGTGCCGCCGGTGCTGCGTTTCCTGAACCTTCTCCCGACCCGCAAGGATTGGCGCAAGGCGCGAACCCTCCCGAAGGAGATGGTGATTGACAGTACATTCTTCGTGACTGGCGTTGGCACCGTTGTTGGTGGCATTGTGACGCAAGGCTGTTTCCGTGTCAATGACACAGTCATTCTGGGCCCTGACGGGCTTGGGAACTACCGACCAGTGTCCATCAAGTCGATTCACGTGAAGGGTGTCGACGCGACGCACGCGGAGGCCGGCAACGACGCCGCTCTGTGCCTGAAGAAAGAGCGACGGAGCGCAATCCGAAAGGGTAACGTCCTACTCGATGCACAGCTCCCACCGTCCGCGTACTGGCAGTTTGAGGCGGAAGTAACCATCCTCTACCACTCCACAACCATCTCCACAAACTACGAGCCCGTCATCCATGCCAGCACCGTGCGGCAGTCCGCGCGGATCACCTTTGTGGCAAAGGAGATCCTCCGCACCGGCGATCGCTCTGTCGTCCACTTCCACTTCATCTACCGGCCCGAGTACATGAAAGAAGGCCAGCGTCTGATCTTCAGAGAGGGGCGCACGAAGGGCATCGGTGTCGTGACAAAGCTCATCGCACCGATGAATGAGGCACTCCTGGTCAAGTGCAAGGCAAAGAAGCGCTTGGCGAGCGAGCATCACGAGGGTACAAGCAGCTAATAAAGAACTGCGAAGGCGGCTGAGACGAGAAATCAGCACGCAGTGCAAGGGGAAGACAGATCATCGCCCACGCTTCACCTCATCAGTGCACACGCACACGCAGTGGGAAAGAGAGGAGTGCATATAAATCTATGTGTGTATATGTGCTGGCAGACAGAACTGCTTCAAGCGCGTGCCCTTTCTAGGTGCGCGTGCTCTCGTTTACTTGTCCCATGTTGTTGTTTTTATCTGTTGCAATCAATGCGTTTCTGGTGTGTCTGTATGCGGGCGGGCGGACGTGAAGGCGCTGGAATGCTGCTGCTAATCCACAATGTCAACTGCAGAAGAGTCATCGACTACGTGAAGTAATGGGTGAAAGAGAGCGGTAAAGAAAAGGACAACACAAAAAAAGATGAATGATCGCTTATTGGGCGCGGAACGAACTCAGATGTGTGTTTTGCCTCTAACGTAAAGGGTATGAGCGTTGCGGTCTTTTTATTATTATTACTATTAGTTGCTCCTCCCGAAATAATAATTAAAAAAGATCAAAGTGATCACTGCTGTAGTCACATGTGTACTTACGCTCATAGCGCATCTCAGATGAGTGCTTCGCCAGTACGTGCGAGCGCGGAGAGAGAGTGAGATGGTGGTACTTGAAACACAAAAACTGGACGCACAAACGCACAGAAGTGGACATACAAACAGGCAGCGGTGAAAGTGAGAGTGCATGTGCGTCTCTTGTTCCTGTTGTAGCGATGCTCAATGATCACAAATGCTACTAAGTCACTCATACATGTAACTTCCTACCTCATATATATAAATCACATACACACATCATAGAACCTCTATACTAGCTCATTTTACGCTCACCTTCCTAGAGTATCTCACGAGCGTGTGCGTGCGCCGCTGCATCTGCCTCTCTCCCTTACGCAGCACTGAAGCAATGGCATCGGAGTCAGAGTGTCTACCATTCCTCAACAGCTGGGTGCTACTCTTTGCAGTCATCGCTGGGCTCCTCGCGTATTCGTACAAGGAGTTCATCGTACCCAAGCTAAAGCAACTAGAAAGAGAGAAGAGGGACGGCTGACGTAATGTGTCGGCGTGAATCGCCAAAAAGGGAAGGGGAGGAGGGAGGAACCTTTGGCAACTAAGTGACACACAAGTGGAAAGCATGCGTACTTGATAGAAGCCTGTGGATTAAAGCAACTAACGAACATTCAGAAGGATCTCGATACTACTGCAACACGTTTGTTGCAAAATGGAGTCATCATAAAAAGAGGAGTCTCGGTCGCTATTACTCCTGTAATAAAGCCTGTATTCCTCTTGTCTATGTGTGATTTCCCTTACAGTACTAATAGGAGAGCAAAAAGGGTGTTGTTCCTTTGCAGAGTGTCCTCTCTCTCTCTTTACAATTGCATTACGGGCCAGCTGCACGTGGCTTTATGTTCCTACTCCTGTGCGGGGTGGGGGGAGTGAGTTTTCATTGTTCTCTCTCCCTCTACAGCACTCCAGTACACTGGTACATAACCGCAAAGTGGCTTGGCAAGCCTTCCGTTGGATTTTTTTTCTGTACAAGTGCATGCACACACTTGCTTCTTGAAGTATGCAGGAAGACTGTATCCGGGGTAAATACGAATGCACCTACACACATGCACAGCGAGAGAGGGTGGATGTAGGCACTCTGAAGCATTCCCATCAAAATAGATTTTTGTCCCCATCTGAGCACAAGTGAAATCTTCAGACTGTGGGTTAATCATACCCCCCACTCTGTTAGATGATTGTTGATTTCCCTTTTCTACTAATGTTAACTTGACGCATAATCTGGATATATTTTCCGTCTTTTTTATTATTAAAGTCATTTCAGACATCAACCTGTCAAACGCATTTCAAATACGTTACAGCCCTTTTACCACCAACACTATACTAGAGGAACGACAGCAACGACAAAACAACGAAAAAAACAAGGACCCTGAATACACCATCTCAAGACTGCGATCTTCTTGTATCTTATTAGTGTGAACTGCTTTATTTTTTACTATTTTTTTTTAATAATACGCAAAGATATCTATTATTGTCTTTCTCTTTGTCTTTCACCATTGTAGTACCATTAATCGCGTATCATATACACAAACACACAAATCCGAAGATCAGCAGCAATGGCCAATAGAACTGAGTTTCTTTCCATCTTGAACAACTGGGTGCTGGTGTTTACAATCATCGCATTCGGCCTCTACTGGGCAAAGATCAACTACATTGATCCGAAGCTTAAGCAAATGAGGAGCAAACCAGTAATGAACGGTGTCGCGTCGAGTAAGACGAGCGTAGTGACTAATTAGTTGGGGAGGGAGAGGGGATACTCAACTCGGGGACGGCTGCATGAATAAAGCGAGAAAGAGACTTGAAATTTAGAGGAGCAGTTGTGTGACCTCTCTCGCTCATCGGTGCACACGCCCTCTCCTTTTTTATTATTAATATTCTCTTTCTCTATTCCCCATTTTTGCTTCTTGTTTGCCTTTTCCATGGCTTTTCATGAGACTCGCCAGTAAGTGTGCTATCTATTGGGATGGATCAGTGTAGGTGAACGCATGCAGAGGAGGGGAAGGGGGCTGCGGATGCGGATGAAGAGCGTGTGACCCCCATTGAGGGAATACGTGCTCTCGCTCCCCCCCCCCCCCGCCCCCATCCAGCGTGTCAGCTAACTGTTTTATAGTTATTGCCGTAGTAGCCGCTACAGCAACAAAGAGAAAACGGTAAATTTATCGAAATGCCATCAAAAAAAAAAAAAGTACAAAAGACAGAGACGCTGTCATGCTGTGCTGTAGCTGTTGTTATTGTTTTCGTGTATGTGCGGCGCCACATTTGATTTGGTTTATTATTTTTTTTCTCTCTTTCGCTTGTTATTGATTTGAAGTGTTCCCCTCATATGTATTGTGACTTAACCTCTCCCCCCCCCCCATTTCCTATCAACGCGATAGATGAAGCGGCGACCCTACACAGTACAGAAGAAAACTGAGGACCAGTGACTTGTGTGTATGCATACCGGCTCGCACGCAGGGGGCTACTGGCGAGAAAGGAATGGGAACTGCTGTAGAGGAATGGGAGACGGGGGTACTGTGGCCTTCTGCATGAGACCGCCATCTCTCTCTACATATGGGGTGAGACCTACATTAAATGTCTGCTGCAACTTGCCTCGGTGGGGGTGTGAAAATTAGGCAGGCTTGAGCATACTCATCGTCATCCCTTTCTCCTCCCTCCACGTCCTTCTCTGCGGTCCGAGTATATATGATTCTACTATTCCTCTTTCTGTAGGGGGGGGGAGTAGATACGTGACATTGGGGATTATTTGTATACATGTGTAACGGATTTCAGCACCTCTTTTGTTTACTTGTATGTATGTGTTTGGGCAGTGCACTGTGATGATTTCGGTCGCGGAGAATGTGGCGATCTTGCTGGAGAAAAACTAATAATAATAATCGTAATGCCCACTGACGGCAATTTTATGTTGTTGTTGTTTTGACACATGTGTACAGCATTTTTATGGTGATCTGCATCTCCATCTCCATTTTCTCTCTTGTGTTCCTCTTCTCTTGCACTTGCAATTCGTACACGCGATTTACTTCGCAACTGAATACAAAAATAATCGTTTCTTCGTTAAGATTACGAGTACCTGTGTGTGAGAGCATATCGAGGGAGCGCTACTTAATTTTCAAGTATCGCACGTTTGTTAGTATGTCAGGCTACGTTCAGCGCTTCTTAGTGCAGCCCACTGCTCGCGCTGTGAACAAGATCGAGGCACGCTCCGCCAAGAAGCTCTCCAGCAAGGCCTCGCCTGCTGTGTCGGCATGGATCGCGGAGAACCAGGCGATCGGCGCAGATGCTGCCAGCATGAGCACCAAGCGCTACCTGTCTGAGCAGTCGCAGATGATGAGCTACCGTGTCGTGCGCTGCTGCGAGGAGTGCCGCCACATATTCTCTGGTGCGTTCTTCAAGGACTTCGGTGGAGCCAAGGCCATCCGCTGCGCTCGCTACTTTACTGAGGCACTCTTGATCTTCATCATGGCCGTCATTGTGGGTCGCCGCAGCATCTACCCGCCCATCGCCCCCGATAGCCCCCTCGCTATCGCCCTTGAACACAAGGTGAACCCGAACTACTAGTCCCGACACAGTCCTCTGTCAGCAGCGTATGAGGAGCGCTAGGGACTGTAAGTAGTAGCAAAGTCTCAAGAGGAAGCAAAGGCAAAAAAAAACACACAAAAGGACCAATAAGAAAAGGAGGCAAATTGTCGGCGTATTTTAGTTGGGAATATAATATATATATATATATATATATACATACAGAGAGGATGACCTCGTTCCCATAGGGATCCCCACTCTCCTTTTTTTTTCTCGTATCTTGGCCCTTATGTCTGTGTATGTGTGTGTGTGTATGTATGTGTGGCGCACTTCCCCTCCGCTTCCTCGCCACCGTCAGCGCTCGGAGTAAGACGCGTGAGCAGGGAGACATTGTTATTGGCAAAGGCAGCGGACAAAGGGGGGGGGCGAGGAAGGGCTACGGACGCAGTAATGGCGCTAGGAGAAAATAAAAAGGTGTGTCCTCCAGTGTGAAAGACAGAGAGAGGGTGTGGGACTGTATGTAGTGCCCATGCGGATCCAAGATAATGGAGAGCGGAGCTAGGAAACTTGAACGAAGAATGTGGAGTAGCGTTAATCAAGTGAATAAATGCACTCTTTGTGAGGGGGGAATCAATAGCAAACACTTTTTTTTTACGATAACAAACAAAGAGAAAAATGAATAGGTGGCGATGTGAGCGTACAGGAGGAGGGGTCCTGGTAGGCAGCCGCGAAGCTTATTGAGGATCGGATGGCGACCGATCTGAGGTGGCTTCTGCATCAAGGGAGATGTGTGCTCCATTCTGATGAAGGACACCTGGCATGTGCACTGCGCTGTTAAGATCATGGGTTCTTCTCTCCTCGCTTTATCTGAAACAATCTCGCGTTTCTTATTTTTTGTATCTTTTTGACGCGTCACTGCTGAATATATATATATATGTATATATTCTGACGTTCACACATTAGCACGCGCACGCTAGAGAGCAAACAGGTACGTATATATATATATATATATATATATATATATACATAGATAATCACAGTTGCCACCAGTAGGAGAAGTCCCCCACCACCACTCTCACCTCTCTGGCACTGTCATCTCCCCCTCCAGCTGTGTCGGCATTATCAGCGTACACACATACATACGTGACCTCAGATTTGTTCATAATATAGGGTGCGATGACTGGATACCTCCCCGGGGACCGTGTGTGGGTGGAGATGGAGGGCTACCCGTGGTGGCCAGCTCGCGTGATCTCCGAAGTGGAGCTGAGCAAACTCGTGGGTGCTCGAAAGGAGGGGTGCGATATTGCGGTAGTGTTCTACGCGGGCACCACAACCGCTGAGAGTGTGTATGAGCTTAACAGCCGCTCTGACCAGCATCACATCTGTCACTTCGAGGTATCGTCTGAAAAGGCAGTGACAGCAGATGCGGATCTCATCACCGCCATCCAAAACGCCACGGCCGACTCCAGCGCCAACGCTCTCAAGTCCGCGCGGACACTCATGGGAGGCAGCGGTGGTATCGGTGGCGGCGCCGTGAGTCGCTCGACGGCGGAGCAGGCGACGGCGCGCCTAGCCGGCATGGCGGCCGGGGCAGGTGCGAAGCGTGGAAGGGACGACAGGGCGGAGGCCGCTCGGCCCCGCAGCGGCGTGTCCTTTACGTACCTCTCCGTCGATGAGCTGAAGCGTCTCGCCGCCAAAATCAACGAAGCGGTGGCGGAGGAGGACGTTGCATCACTGCGCATCCTTCTGTGCGACCTTGACAACGTGGATGTGCCCCCTGCTGACCTTTCCCAGACAAAGATTGGCGTAGCGGTTGGCAACATCCTCGGCAGTCGCGCCTGCGCTGCATTGTGGGCCCTCTGTAAGGCGATCGTGTCCTTCTGGGCCCGGCACCTGCCAAGAGAGACCATCAGCGCTATTGAGCTTCTCCAGAAGAACGAGCGAAGCAAGCAGGAGCTGGTGGAGGTCAAGTCACCCATGAGCCCGGGCTACGGGTCACCCACCTTTGGGTCACCCACCTTCGCCTTCCCCCAAGCCGCTGGCGGCCCACCTCCGCCAAGTTTCGCGGCCGCCCTCGCCGCCAGCGGCAGTGGCGCCACCTCCTCACAGCCGCAGCAGCCTAAGTCCTCCTTCTTTGGAAATCTGTGCCGTATTCTAGATCACCCCCTCAGCGCCACACGCTTCCCTGTGGAAACCATCGAGCAGGTCGCTCGCGAGCTGTCGCGGGAGGTGACCCTTGGCGATGATCGGCAGGTGCTGCTCACGCGTCTTGGCAACGAGGACCTCGACTTTGTCCGTGAGAATCTGCTCTCGCGTAAGTGGTCGGTCAAGCAGTATCTTGAGCAGCCCTTGGAGGTGTTCAAGACCCAGCGTGAGAAGACGGACGAAGAACGCCGTCTGCGAGATAAGATCGAGGCGGAGGAAAATGCGAAGCTCGCGAATGTGAACATCACCGAGACGCTCTTCACCTGTAAGAGCTGCGGCAAGAAGCGCTGCAGCTTCTACGAGCAGCAGACCCGTGGCGCTGATGAGCCGACGACAAAGTTTATCACGTGCCTTGGGTGTAAGACGACCTGGACGGAGGAGTGAGAACGGAAGGGCGAGGGGGGAGGAAGAGTAGGGAAGAGGAGGGTAATTGGAGAGCGCACACTACGACGCTCTCGCTCTTGCGCACTGTCTCTCTCTTTCTCCTTCTCTTCGCTCTATCACGCGTTCGATTGTATTAAGTGTGGCCAATGTGCTACGACGGCTTCATTGTGTGTGTGTTCCCTCTTACGCCTTTTTGTTGTTGGCTCTTTGATGATTCACTGGTGTGTCGATAGAGAGTGTGTGTGTGCGTTCCGGGTCGTGACGTAAACCCGCCATTCCCTCTCGTGGTAGTAGGGAGCGTGCCTTGTCCTGATGATTTGTATTGGCTTGACAGCAGAAGAGGCTGCGGGTGGGCGGAGGAAAAAGAAAGGTGGTGAGTTCGTATGTTAAAGATGTCAATCTTGTAAGTGAAGGAGCACGTCTATATGCACCTACGCATATACGGAGATCTGTGCTGACGTTTCTCGGAAATTGCGTAGTAATGAGTAAAACAAATCAAAGCCTACCTGGAGTGATTCCGATTTGTATCAGTGTGACTGATCCTCGTGAATAGAGGAGGAGAGGGGGATGGAAGCGGTCGCAGGGTGGCGCACCTACAGCCCTCTTGTCTGGCTCTTACTGCAACAGTCATGCCACTGTTCTTTCCGATTCTACAACAGCACAAACACACATTATATATACACACATGCACCGTCTCTTGTTTTCTTTTTTCTTACTACTTTGTACTTCACTGATATTCTAACGTTTGTGTGGAAGGGTGTAGCTTTACTTGTTTTCTTTTTCTCATATATATCTATATACATAAATTGTGTGTGGCGTCGTAGCGTCGTTCGCTGCTCTTCTGGGCTCACTCACCTTCTCGCCACACTCACTCACACCCCAATTTGTTTTCGACCTCTGGTGTGTACGAGTGAGCATTACACATATCCACCATAGCAGGCTCTCTCAGTTTTGATCTCTCTCCATATATACATATATAGACATCATAAGAGCAGTGATTGCTACCAAGAACGTCCCTCGCCCCGTCTTTTGATACCACAGGCACGGACAAATACAACGACCTGACTCTGTGGTAGATGAGCGTGGAGTTCCCCCTTGGATCGCTCGCATGGATAAAACAGCCGGACTACCCCTGGTGGCCAGGGGTGGTGATCGATCCCGTTACTGCTGAGATTGAGATGCAGGAGGGATGTGATGTGTGCGTGATGTGCTTCCCAAGCTCGGCTCCCACGGCAGCGTGTGCACACTCGAGCAAGACGGAAGAGCTGCGCCACTTTAGAGGAGAGACAGCAGATGCTGAGATGATTGCCGAAGGCATGGCGAGCGCTGACTGTGCCCCAGCGGTTCAAGAGGCACGCGCAGCGCACGAGGCCCTCATCACTGACGCCACTCCCTATTCCCCCGGCGCGGGGGAGAGTCGTGACGATGAAGTGGCGGCCGCTCACAACTCTCACGCTCACGACGGCGGTGACCATGATGATGACAGCGGCGACGTTCATCATAAGAAACGGAGTAAAGAGAAGAAGAACAGAAAGGACAAGAAGGACAAAGCACACAAATCCTCAAAGGATGTTGAGAAGGAGAAGAAAAATAAGCGAAAGAAGCGCGATCGCAGCGAAGGCAGCTCGGTGTCAAGCGATAACAACGCTAGCTTAGACGACAGTGCCAGTGACGGCGACGATGAGCACGTATTTCAGTTCGCCAAGACGCACTCACAGCGCAAGCGAGCACGACATCAACACCAACAGCGTCAAAGTCAGCTGGAGGAGTACGAGGGCGGCGGTGCACCTCCCAACCCTTACTCGCAGCAGAGCGGAACAGAGTACTATTATCAAAAGTGCCAACAGGCCCGTAAGACGGCCACCAACGCCGACCTCAAGACTTGCTCGGCACAGCTGAAGGAGATACTGGAGGAGTGCCTGCGCGACGTGGCATATGAGGAAAAGGAGAAGGACATATTGTCTGTGCTGCGGGTAGTGGCTACATACGATGTCACACTGGCACAGCTGCAGGAAACCGGCATTGGGGTGACCGTTGGCCAGCTCCTCCGCAAATCCTTCACCTACCCTGTCATTCAGCTAGCCAACGCAACCCTAACCTACTGGTTCCACTCCCTGCCACAGAAGGTGCAGGGGGAGATAGCCGCTAACAGCGAGATAGATAGGTGCTCGGGGGAGACGACAGCGGGGGAGCGCTCGGAGGACGAGGATCTTGCACCACTGGGGGCCGTCGGCATGCATATCCTAGAAGCCTTCACAGACGAGGAGGTCTATGATGCCCCGCCTCACGTGGATGTGGTGAAGATCAGCAAGGCCATTGAGGAAGCGCTGCAGGAGAAGGACCGTGACACACGCACCATGGTGCTCTCAGGTCTCATCGACTCGACCAACAGCGCTGTGCGACGCGCCATCCTGGATGGCAAGATCACACCGGAGAATGTTGTCGACAGCGCCAGTGACCTTCCGGCTCTCCTGCGGACGACCCGCGGCGGGGGTCTCCGCATTATAACGGAGCCCACCAGCCCGGGTCTCGGGGCTGGGCTGCCGACCTCACCCTTTTCCCCAACCGCCAACGCCGCCGACTTCTCCTCACCAACTGGCCGCAGCGGCATGGGGAACGTGACAACGTCCTACAACTGTCCGAACTGCGGAGCGCAGGAGGCCTATCGCAGCGGATACACAGTTTCCGCGCACGACAACTTCCCCGACATCCTGCGGTGTTGCAAGTGCGACTCGACGTGGAATATTGCCGATCAGTAGTAACGGTGGAGGTGATGTGGACTGCTGAGGGTGTAATGATCAGTGAAGGCGAAGGACAGGGGGAATGGGGAAGAGAGAAAACCGTATGCACGATGGGCCCTCTCCTTCATCTCCCAGGGCATTCCGGTGTGGTAATCGTAATCTGCACTATCCTACACTAAGAAGAGGCCTATTTCTCTATCTCTCTTGTTTATGGCTGCCCTTCGCTCCCTACTGCTCTGTTCAGCAGGTTCAACACTGTCAGGCACTAATTAGGCGATGTGATTACACGCTCTTCCTTCAGTGTCATCCTCATTTTCTATCGCCCCATCTAAATGGCAGGTTAATCTCCGATAGTGCGATGTCTATACAATGATGCACCCTTGTCTTTTTTGTCTTTGTTCTTTTTGGACCCCACCCCCCCCCCCCCCCCCCCCCCCCCCCCCCCCCCCCCCCCCGCCCCCCACCAAACCCCCCCCACAAAACACCAAAACCCCCAAAGGGAAAAAAAAAAACCCCCAAA
>JAODGE020007953.1:0-20281 GCA_027574965.2 Ecitophya simulans
CCCTGGACCTGTACAAGCCCTTCTCGCTCTTTGGCCCCATCACTGTCGACCAGCAGATGATGCACCAGTACGTCCCGCAGCAGTATCGCTCAGTCCCGCAGTACGCCCCTCCGCAGCAGCCCAACTATGTTCCACCTTCCAACACGTCAGGACAACGGCCCCCCTGGCAGTACGCTCCCTCCCAGAAGTTCAACTCTGTGCCGCAAGACAACATGTCAGGGCAGCAGCCTCCCTCACAGTATGCAGCCTTCTTACCGGACAGCTCTCTTCACTTTGCGTGTCCGCCATTTAACTATCAGCCTGTACCTCAATGCGGAGCCCAATCAACCAACGGAGCGCAGTTCTCGTACTTTGCAAGGCCGTTAGATGGGACAGGCGCACAGCATCCAGAACCCCAACGCCAAGAGGGTCAAGGGCCGTTGGGTGTAGAGTTCAGGTACTAATACACCTCATCACACACACACACACACACGCACCACTTGTGCTTACCTCCACTATTTATCCCCCCTCTGTAGTGTCTCGTTTGGTAACCCCCAGTAGTAGTGCGCTGCAGCTTATTTATTTTTCTTTTCTGCACGCTGCGGAGTATCTACGAGCACAATGCACACACACACTCTCTCTCTTCCTAAGAGCCTCAGCTGCCACTCCGAGAGGCTGGAAGGCGCTGCTGACTCAAAGGCTGAGCACAGAGTTTATTTATTCTCTTCCCTCCCTCCCTCCCCTTACTGTCACCCTGTCTGTTCAATTTGTTTTTTCGTTTCTTGATATTAGTAGCCCTCATCACTGCTAGTAAGGGACATATTTAGCTACTCTTGTGTGTATTGTTCTCGTGTCGCTACCCTTATCCCACCAGCACGTTGATTATTATTATTCCCCTCACTCCTCCCTATTTCATCTTTGCCATACATTGACATCTCATTCAACCCACGGGCATCAGTAGTTTGTATTCCAATAGTGCGGTTATAAACGCGGCTTGCGCACTTTGCTGCTGTGCTGGTTGTATCACCAACGGGATCCAGCAAAAGGAAGCTAACGTGGGACCTACAAGCGCACACACACGAGAAAAGAAGAAGGGGAATCACTAAGGCACAATGCTGCATTTGCGACTCGGTAGAGTATATGGTAACTCGGTGTTGGCATCCGCCCTGGCCGCTGGTATCGTACGGAGACACTGCAACTCAGCGGTGAAGCCTCCCGAGAAGTGTGCTGAGCGCGAGGCAACGGAGGAGCAGCCTGACGCGAGCGCGAACAGCATTACCGGAGAAGGAGGCGAGGCTGGGGGTGAAGAAAAAGCTCTACAGACCCGTCGAAAGGGGTTTATCGAGCCATCCGATGATATTGTGATGGAGACCGCCCGTAAGGCGCTTGCACGGGAGGGTCGCGATGAGGACCCAGAAGCTTCCATTTGGAGGTGGGAGACCACCGCTCCACCCATTCTGGCGCAGGGTAAGCAGAACGTGTACGATTACACAGACGACATTCCGCAGCATGTGAAGCCTTTCTGGCATCACGAGTACTATCAGCAGCGCGAGTACTTCCGCCTGCAACGTGAGAAGCGACCGTTGAAGGAGCGCCTTAAACTGTGGGCTGGCGTCGCCTTGGCGGCAGGGTTTGCTGGTGCGATACTCGTGCTGTTCCGCGTGTGGGTGGAGCAGCCACGGGAGATCCGGCAAATGCGCGAGGAGATCCTGCAGCACACGTACGGGCGTGTGTTGGAGCTTGCTGCCGGGCACGGGCAGAACATTGGTGCTTATCCCTACGCAGTGCATGAGGTAGTGCTCACCGATTCTAACCCACAACAGCTACAGGCACTGCGGTACCGGATTCCGCACACGGCGTATCCCAGGTATGATGTGCAGCGCGTGCGCTCAGAGAATCTGGAGATCTTCAAGGATGGTGAATTCGATTGCATCGTAGATATGTTCGGTCTGTGCCACTTGCACGACCCTGTGATGGCACTGCGGCAGATGCAGCGCGTGGTAAAGCCGAGTGGAATGATCTTGCTACTCGAGCACGGCGCGAGCCCCTACCCTCCTGTCAACTGGTTCCTCGATTACTTTGAAAAGAGGCACTCGGTGAACACGCATGGGTGCAAGTGGAACTCCCCCATCAGAGATTATCTCCGAGAGTCACGCTTAGAGGTGAAGGAGATGCGGAACATGCACTACGGCACCACCTACTATGTGGTTGCTTACCCGGAGGTGCTGGATGCGTACCAGGACCGCGAGGCGGAAGCAACGAAGGGGAGGGGAAAGAAGTAGAGCTCCGTCTCACAAACGAAAGAGCTCTGTGGCAGCAGTGATGGTAGATGTTGTCGGCGCACATGAGAGAGGGGTAACGAAGGTGAATGGGGAGGAGGGGGGGAGTGGAGAGAAAGGGGGGGCATGTGTACGTACCCCTCTCTTTCTGTCTCACTCTCATCCTCCCCCCTCTCCCTGCTGCACCCTTCATCTTGTCGTGTGCTTGTGTGTATAGCGTATGGTCATATTCACAGTAGCATGTCTCTCAGCAGGTGCACACGGGGGGAGAGAAAGTGTAGCCAGTGAGGGTTTTTTTGTCGGCGAGGCTGAGGAGAGACATTAGGGGGGGATTGCGCCACCGCTTTCTATGTAGCCCCCACCCCGTTTCTTTTTTCTCCTATAATCACATAGAAAAGCAGTGCAGGCACTGTGTGTGTGTGTTATAAATGTAATGAGACATCATCAGTGGCAAGCACCCCCTCTGTGAGGTACTGGTTGCTCCTCACAATCCTTGTCTCTCACCCATTTAGTTGGTAATGGGAGTCACGCCGCCTTATAGTATGTCCTGTTGTTCTCCCCCACCTCTCTCCTAAGCTGTTCACCTTTTTCTGTTGACAGACAAATATCTCACATACGCACACAACACATCTCAGATGACAGCAAAAGAGTACGATCTGTACAACTGCTGGCACAAAGATCACATCGTCCTTACAGCCCCTCCCCCTCGTCCTCGTCCTCGTCATTTGGACACTGCTGACTGGGGGCTCACAGATTTGCAGGGGTACTCCGGTCAACCACAGCGGATTTGCCTCACGTGCCTTAGCGCCACTATTGGAGCGCTACCCACCAGCGAAGTGGAGCCAGCGACCTGCATGCTGCTCGCCTGCTGTCAAGCACCGCAAGGTGCTGAAAGAAGCAGCGTCGACGATGTTATCCCAGCTAGCGCAACTGCTCACCAGTTAAGTCCCCTCGGTCCATTGCTTGCTCGCACACCAGCAGGCGGTCCACTGCTAATGCAGCTGGCAGGGGCACTGCTAAGCAGCGCTGCCCACTCAAAGCACTCCGGAAGCGGCAGTGCCACACTTCCCGCGCTGGTCTTGCGTCTTCTTCTAACTCTCTCGGACGCATTTGGCAGCTGTGAGGGTGCAAACGTATCGCCCGGCAGCTACACGGACACTGACGATGGACCAGCCCTTCTTGGTGTCGCTGCGAGTGCCACCTCCTGGCAGACCCCCGAGCCCCCACCAAGCGACAATGAACGCCCCACGTCCCTTCCGGCTGGGTTCGTCGCCACGTTGTTTTCAGTCATGGCGGCCCTCTGGCGCGCCGGTGCAGAGCACCGAACGGCTGCAGGCGCAGCCACGATAATTCTCTCTGATCTTGCGGAGTCCTCACCGGCCTTCTGCCTAGCTGTGGCGAGGCACCAGCTACCGACAGTGGCGTCACTGCTTGCGGAATGCGTCGCGGCCCCCCTCAGCAACAGGGTCTTGGAGGTGTACCTGTTCCTCATTTATTACGTTTCCGTGGCGTGTGCGTCCTCGACCACGCCACTCGATGCACTGGCGATCGCGGCAGTGTCGGGGACAGCGGAAAGCGGTAATGGGCTACTGCACTCGCTCTGTGAGGTACTCGAGAGGTGCGCCGACGATGAGGCGCTGCTGTCCAACGTCTTGTCTCTCACACACTTCCTCGTGTCCCTGCAGACGGTGAGCCGCGCACTCGCCACTAGCGGCAGCACAGTCCAGTGGCCCATCACCGCTCGTCTTGCTCGCCTGCTGACGCCACACTTGCTCCACCCTCGCGAGCCGCTGGTTGTGCTGGCGGCCCGCATTTTGCGAAGCATAATGCAGCTGCCCATCGCGGGGACGGTGCTGTCCATTTCCGCCCTCGAGTGGGTGGAGGACTGTACAACAGAGGCCCTTCAGGCGCCCCCCACCACTCCCGAGGCCGCCAGTACACTCGTGGGGCTGCTCGCCACGCTCCACCAGGTTCACGAGCAGGTGCACCCGGCCGCAACAGTAGCAGCGCCAGTGATTGCAAAGGACGGCGGCGGTGATGGCCTCAAGACTGTGCGACTGCAGCGTGTGCAGGCACTCTTGCGGCTCGGTGGGCTTCCTGGGGGGGGCCCTCACTGGGAGCTTGACGAGGCAGTGCGAGGGCCGTACCTCTCTCACTGTCTGCGCCGGTGTGCCGCGGAGTTGGACGATGTGGTGGCTCTTGTGGTGGCTGCCTCCCAGCAGCACGAGACGGAGTCCGCGCTGCCGTGGCTGTTGGGAGTTCTCCAGGCGGTGGTCAAGGTGGCGCAAGAGGCGGGGATCTCGTTCCTGCCGGAGACCTGTGCCGCCGCCGCGCACGAAGTGATGCGTCGCCTCGATGCCGTGGTTGCCCTGCGCTCTCCAGCAGATCCTCAAGAAGGGGCTTGTAGCATTTGTAGACCGCCAGAGCCCCGCGCTCGCCTCTCCAAGTACGCCTCCGCCGGAGTCCCAGCCTCCCCTCTGATGGATGTGGTGGCTTTTCTGCTTCCCAGCTCAGACCTGCTGGTCCCGTTGGCAACAGAGATCATGGCGGAGGTGCTCCGGAGTCGCACAGAGTTCAGTGTTACAGGCACGCACCTAAGCCCCGCGAGCACCTTTGCCCTGCTGACGATTACAGCTGATCTCTGCACCCGTTACTACAAGTGCCGCGAGCACTTGGGCGACGACGTCAGTGAGACTCAGGCGGCCCCCACGACCACCAATACCGCTCGGGACGCAGACCCAGTAACGTACGTTGGGTCGCTCTTACGAGTGGGTCTAATAGATGTCCTACTGCATCTGTCTATGGGTCCGCACGAAACATCGGAGTTGGCCGCTACGGCGGACGCGCTACGCCGGCGCCTCGTATGCGCTGTAGCGAGCGTACCCGAGTGCGTGGTGGCCCCGGGGTCTCTGCAGGGAGTGAGCAGCTGTGCCGCCCTGGTGGCACCACGCTGCTCGCGTAGCGTCACCGCTCGCTTGCTACAAGGACTGGCGGTCTGTGGTAGCCCACCTCCCCCGCAGGCCTCCGAGAGAGGCTTCGCGTCGCTGCTCGATGCGCAGTTGGCAGCGCTGCGGGTGACACTGCAAGAGGCCTACAATGAATGCAGCGAGGAGAGCACCTCAGCCCCACTGAGTGGTGGTACCGGGGCCGGCGACGCGGCAGCACCCGCGTTCAGCTGGGCGATGGACACCGTAGAGATGGTCGGGGACCTTCTGTGCCTCTGTGATGTGTACGCGCGGTGGTATGGCGCTCTCCCTGCAGCCCTGAGCGTGCGGGGGCCTACGGTGGCACGGGAGGTGACTGCCACAGCCGAGGCGGCAGTGGGGGGTGGGGGTGAAACCGCGCCGGACCAGACGTGGCGGGCCGTGCTGTGCTCGCCGTCATTCTGCATGCAGCTCCGCAAAGGTTTGCTGGCTCTCCAGGCGGAGAGAGGCATAATGGTGGCGGCGATTGTTCAGCAGTTGCTCATCAAAGTTTGGTGCATCCCCCTGGCCGCATTCATCGCTGTTGCAGTTCTTCTGGACGAGCTGCCCGATGCTGTGGTGGCGGCAAATGGTTCACTGGCTCTCTCAGTAGGCACGAGTCCATCGCATCTGCAGTCCGGGCAATGGGCCTGGGCAGTTCTTGGAACGTCTGATCAGCAACGGTGCGCCGCGGAGTGTGTGGAGGTGTTTCTCTCAGTGTTCTTTGAGTGTGCGCGGCGGTCACCCACCCACACTCAGCTGGCCGAGCGGCAGCTGTGGTTTCTCACGGATACTGTGAAGGCTATCGTAGCGGGAAGAGAGGCTAGCCCTTCACATTTCCGAACGGTGCTCACGTGCGCCCTCGAGACACACCTTGCCCCACTCGCACTGATCACCGCGCTGGATTCCGAGCCGCAAAAGAGCGCAACCGCAGCTAGGCTGAGCGAGCTGATCGCCAACTGCCTCTGCCACCTGGCGCCAGCGGACTGCAGCGGCACAGACTACGTATTTCTCAGGCTGACCTTGTCCAGACTCACACCAGCACGTCTTGGCGTTAGCAAGGGGCATTGTTCGAAGGAACTGCTCCCGTGCTTACAGCTCCTGTACGTGCTTCTGAAGCGGACCCACCGGACCGAGATCGTCAGCGGATATCAGCATTTACTGCTGCCGGCTGTCAGGGCAGCGCGAGCACTTGTGGAGGACCCACAGAAAGGCATTGTGGCAGCCGGCACCGGCGTTGCAGCAGAAGCACGTGCGACCACCACCAGCGTGCTCTGCGCACTGCTCGAGCATACACTCACACACACGCTGTGGACTGCGCCGGGTCTCGCCGGCCGGGATGGCGACTGGGGAGCGGGGCTCGCGCCGCCCACCCACGTGCTCCAGCGCTGGTACACGATGCTGCCAGTGCTGTGTCACCAGCAGAAGTGGCGCAGCGTGCAGGTCTCGAGCCGGCACTCTAGGGCACACCTTCTGCGGGTCCTGGATCACCTTCTGCGGCCCTGCTTCCCACTCACTCGGTGGCCGGAACCGCTGTCACGGCGCCGCTGCCAGGCGGACGAGAGTACAGCGCTGCTCGCAGTGACGGAGTGGTGCGTAGAGGAGCTGTTTACCAGTCACAGTAGGTGGTGTCTGGAAGTGGCGCGACTGCAGTGTCATCTGCTTTATTACTATCAGGAGGTGCTGTCGTGCGCGGTGGAGGTGTTGGCGCTGTGGGTGCTGTGCACGCGGGTGAAAGGCCCCGGCTCCATGCGCGGGGCCGTGACGCGTGGGTGGCTGCTGAACGGATTGATGTTTGTTGTCCCCCGCACGCCCTGGGGTCGTGATGCGCGCAAGTTGCATACGCAGGTCGCGTCCTTTGTCGAGGATCTCGAGGCCCTCCAGCACCCGTGTGACTCTCGACGGAAGCGAAGGCGTGCACAGCCTGACGAAGAGAGTGATACTGCCGATGGGACGGAGATGGTGGCAAGGGCCAGCGTGTGCGACATGATCGAGGCTATGTCCACTGCATGTATTCGGTTTAGTGAGTGCACAAGCACGCCACTGGTCTCCCTTCACAGAGCTCGAGACCTTTTTGCAGTGGACTCCGCCACCCATGGTCAGGCCGCCAACTCAGAGTCGTGCTATCATGAGCACGCATTTGACGTTATACTGAATCCCAGAGTTATTTAATCGCACTTTTTCTATACTCACATTTAAGCAAATCATCCGAATATGCATTTCTGTGGGGGGCAGGTTCTCATCACTCACGGTCTCCTCCCACCATACTGTGTACACTGCTGCTTTATACATACATTTTTTTAAACGAAAAGAAAGGGAGCTTCCTCGCCGTTTATTATACTCCGCGCTCTTCGACACCGTGTGATTGTGCTGTCGATTTCTCTCCAGGCCCCTCTGTGCGTATGGGATGCTTCGCCTCCACACCCACACGCATGTCTGCTGTCCGACAGCAATGAAGCGAAAGGTATTATTTTTCGTCTGAAATCCCTCATCATTAATATTATCTGTTATGTTGTTTCTTCTTTCCACACCACCTCGACAGTGCTGCGCAACGGGCGTACAGAAACCAAACACATACTGTGGATAGTACTCGTTCATATATATATATATTTATATATAAGCAGTGCGCTGGTAGTATAGACAGGTTGTCATTGGTCAGCCAAAGACGCACAGATACAACGTACGTGCAAGATGCTCTTCATACGTCCGACAGGGCGTCGCTTAGTCCCCAGGGCATCACGAGCGCTACGCGGCACGCCGACCCAACGCAGCGGCGGGGGAGGCGTTGTCCGTGGAGCTAGAATTAGCAGTAGTAATACCACTAGTAGCAGCGGGGCCACCACCGCTCCAACAGCACGCTCGTGGGAGGACGTAACGCAGCGGTTCTATGCGTCACTCTCCACCCTTGCGTTAACATCATCCCAGCGGCATGGGCACTGGGCGTACGCGTATACCTCCGCAGTTGCCGCCATGGAGGAGTGCTTGCGCTGCGACCGGCCCGCAGAAGCGATAGACGTGTACATGGCTACATGCAGCTCCGGACTGGATTTTGTTGGCACCACCCAGGCATGCGCCCCATCGCTGGAGGTGCTGGCACAGCAGGCGCTGCACAGCCTCCAGCACCGCACACAGCAAGGCCTGGCAGTAGCCCTGCTGCTAGCTGCAGAGGGCGAGCTGCCAACCGCCGCCCCCTCACCACATCCTCCTCGCCACCCGATAAGCACTGCGGAGCAGTTTCGCATTGCGTTGCGCCAGCACACCGCGCTGCTGCGGTCCGCTGCCCTCCTCACCCACCCACTTGGGCGCGACTACCTGCTGACGGAAATCCGCACTGTGGCGGAGTCGCCGGTGCTGTGTGAAGAGTGTGAGATCCCTGTGCTGTTACTGCTCTCCGAGGGCGTACTCACGCACCCCTTCGCCTTCGCAAGCCCATCCTCCCCGTGGGCCCGCCGCGACCAGCTGTTCGAGCACCTGTATCCCTGTCACCACGGGGGAGCCTCACCGATGCTGGGTGGCAGCGGTGGCCCCGCTGGGAGTCTCAGCCCAGCGCAGCTCGAGGGTGTCGTTCTTATCGAAAGCGCTGTGCGGCCCGTGCGGCACCTCTGCAGCAGCGCACTCCTCTTCCTGGCGACCATAGCCCCGAACTGGGATGCCCTCTTCCTCCGGCGTGCTGCGCAGGTGCTGGTGCTGCCCGACTCTGCACACTCACTCTTTCCTACGCACTACGAGGCAGCACGGCCACGGCGCGCGCGAGGAGGCAGCGCGAATGTGACCGCTTTACCGTGCGCATGGACAGACCCCAGCTGTGAGCTCTTTGGTCCAGCGGTGGCATGCAGCTCAACGGAGGACGCTGCGAAGAGAGTGGAGGCAATTGTGCGGCGCCGATTAAGCCATGATGTGATTATCCCAGACACATCTTTTGTGATGTCGCGCTTCCATCAGCTCCGGCAGCTTGGCAAGCATCGCGAAGTGGTGCTAACACATGGAGTGGTGCTAGAACTGGTGAGTATCGCCAGCGACTCCACCAACCCGCGTCGCTTTCATGCTCGGGGCGTACTGCGCGAGATTATGAACATGACAACCACAGGCCAACACAACACCTACCGCGACGGTCTGCGAGGTACTGCCACGGAGAGCGCCAAGCGCACGCACTCGCTCGTGGCCTCTCATGTCCAGAATGGCGGTGGCGTCACAGTGCTGGGCCTCCAGGACGAGCTGGCATTGCTGGATGCGAGCCCCGAGCGCTTCCTCGTGGGGCCAGTGGATGCCACGCGTGGTGTCGGCATTGGGGCCCTCTCGGCAGTGCTGGTAGCGAAGCAGCTGGAGCGCCTCATAGCAGCGCAGGACCGCGGGAGCTCCTTCGCTGACGCCTTCACTGCTGAGTCGAGTATTGACACAATGGTCGCCGGGATCGTGCAGCACTCCATGGCAGAATGGGGCACTACGCAGCTAGCGCCCAGGGGACACCGAGAAGCACAGCTTTTTCAAACCCGCCGGCGGGCCTTTTGGGCGCACGTGCCGGTTGTGCTGGCCACCACCTCCGAGAGTACGCGTGCCATGGCCTACACCGTCGGCGTCCGCATGTACCCGCCAGTGAGTCCTGAGAGCTAGCTCCATCACCGCAAGTAATGATTGCCGGAGTAGGCCACCATGTGGGTCATACATGCACACGCACGCGCATTCCGTGATGGACGTGTAGACTCCTCCCTGTAACGTTGGTCTTTACCCTCCCCTCCCTCATTCGTTCTGCGTCGCAAGCAAAGAATAGCACACTGCTGCAGTCGGTGTCCTCTCAGGCCCACAACGCTTCCTTGTATGAAGTATTTGGCACGGAGCGAAAAAACACGTACACGATGTAAGAGCATGCCTGAAATGTCATTGCGCATTTGTGTGTGTGGCCAGGTTTTCCAGAGGATCGTATAAGCACCTACAAACAAGCACATATACTCACTCATCATCCTCCCTGTGGTTACCTGTTTCCTCCTCCTCTCCCTCTCACACACATTCGCGCAATTCCCAGTAGTATATACCTAGTTCAACCACTTAGTAAAACGAGTGCATACCACCACCCACCATGTTCCGCCGCAGCTGTACCTCCGCCTTTAAGGCGACCCGAGTTACTCAGGTCTCGCTGGTCTTCAAGCAGCTAGAGGGCAACACCCCTCTCACCAAGAAGGACAAGCCGGTCAACTCTTGGTCTGATGAGTTCATGAAGCCACCGGTGTCCCAGGAGATGGTCAACAAGCACGGTCGCTACGCCAAGTACTCCGACCCCGCCCTCTGCGACGTGGACGTGTCTGAGGAGGTGGTGCTGAACACGTACCCCGAGGGGTCTGCCGCCGGCCGAATCGAAACGACCACCGGTGTTGCGCTGAAGGACTTCGACGCCAACCTGTGGGACGAGGACTTCTTCCGCAAGCACATCCTCAAGCCCAAGCTGCCCGATGAGCTGGAGGACCGCGCTCGCGTGACCGACTACGCTCTGAACTCCTGCCTGCTCGGCTTCGTGATCCTCATGGCCCGCTACGCCGTGCTGCCGCTGTGGTACGTTGGGCAGCCCGCCATGTCCATGGTAGGGCAGATGAACATTGAGGCGGAAGTCGGCCAGCTGGACGAGCGCGAGTGCAAGACGGTTGTGTGGCGTGGCAAGCCGATCTTCGTTTACCGTCGCTCCGAGCGCCAGATGAAGGAGGTGGATGAGACACCCATGTCCGCTCTGAAGCACCCTGAGACTGATACGGCCCGCTTCCCCGAGCAGCGCGAGAAGGCCGTGGTGATTGCTATCTGCACCCACCTCGGCTGCGTGCCGATCCCCAACGAAGGCCTCTTCAACGGCTTCTTCTGCCCCTGCCACGGCAGCCACTACGACCCCTCAGGGCGCATTCGTCAGGGTCCTGCCCCTCTTAACCTAGAGGTGCCCCCATACAAGTGGCTCGACGATAACACCATCTACATGGGTAAGCTGTAGATGGATAGATTTTTATATGGTGTGTGATGGGAAGGCTAAAAAGACATTTTTTTCCGGAGTGAAGTGTGTCGTCGGTGGCAGGGAGGTGACTGCATGCGCACACGAACACAGACACTCACACTCGGGTCAATTATGGATAATTATATACACACACACACATATATATATATAAGGGGAAGGGAAATTAAAGGAAATAATCCACGCGTGGGCATATGTACGTGTGCATGTGCGCGTTGTGTGTGTGCCTGTTGAGTGTGCGTTTGCTGTCGTGTGTATTGATTTTGAAGGCATTATTATTACTTTTCGATGGTTCCCTCACCCCTGTAGCAACAGGAAAATATGAAGTTCTGGAAGGGGGGGGTACACCAAGGAAAACCACTAGCCGAAAGAGTGAAGGGGGGTCTTCATCGCTCGTCTTAGGAACTCTTCACGGAGCATAGGTAGCATATGTATGTGTGACCATTGCATATGTATGCGTATGTTTGTTTGTTTTTTCTGTTTTTCCCCTCATTGATTGTAGGCCTTTTTCGGCAATTAACTATAGTAAACGAGTATAGGGGGGGTCCACTGGGATAACAATGAACATTTTTAAAAAAAGAAAACATATATATAGCAGTAGCAGTCTCCAGAACTGACACTGTGGACTTGTCGGAAAGAGGATACAGTTTTGGCTCTGTGACAAGGCCGTGTTCTCCTTTTTTTTGTCTGGGCCGGTCGGCTTATTTGCGATGCATTCTCCCTCTCTACCTCAACCCGTCTCTACCGTTCCTGCTGGAATTTCTCATAGTTCATTCTTTTGCTATTACTGTTATTGTGCTCTCACTGGGATTTTGTCTCCGTGGCCGAGAGTACCGCTCGCACATCCATACAAGTACACACTCACACACACACACACATATATATATATACACACACAAGCACAAGAGAGCCGATACACAGAAGTAGTTGCGCGGTCCAGTCTCCACATCATACGTCGTTGCTATTGCTTTATTCTTTTTCTTTATTCGCCTCTGCTTTTGTGGTTGTTGCTCCCAGCCTCGTCTTTCTCTGATATTCTATTTATTGGTGCTACTGGTATATGCGCTTGTGTGGGTAAGAGTGGGGTGCACATCTGTATGTGAGATTGCTTGCTTGTCATCAGTGCCGAGCCCCTTTTTTATTATTATTACTGTTGTCCATTTAGTACCCCATGACACTCGAGGGAGTAAAGCGTGCACGGGAGCACCACCAGCTCCTTATACACCACCAGAGCAGCGACTCATTGCCTGAGGAGTGGCCATGCGAGGGTGATGATGGCTGCGACTCCGACCGCGACAAGTGTCGGCCACGGCTAGAGCATCGCCTGCTGAGCCCAGCCTCACTGCGCCACTGCGCTAACCAGCATTGCCCCACCTCACGCCTGAAGCGGCCCCGCGCGGAGGACAACGAAGAGTCCTCATTACTGGACAGCCCCTCCCATAGCTGCCAGGGAACGTCTGTGCATTCGCTCAAGGACACGGAGACGTCCAGCAGCATCATGTTGCCTCTAAAGGCTCTACTCGTAGAGGCAGTCAGGGGGGACTCTGGCCGGCGGCGCTCGTTTCACCTTCATCCCATTGTCACATGCACGTGGCGCAATCAAGGCCGCATCTATCACACCGCTGATTGGAACCCCAGCGGGCATGAGGTAAACGTGGTTGTCCGCGCGAGCGTGACGCATGCACCATCGCGCCCGTGGCAGTTGCGGTCCAGTCTCAGTAGCCCCAAGGGGCAGTTCCGCTGCCACGAGGAGGCCTCGGCGGCGACGTCACTAACAGAGGAGCTCTCACGTCGCTGCGCTCCCTTCGAGGACAGTGATATTTTGAGCTACTATTTTGAGGAATCCGGCACGCGTATGGTGCCTGGCCCACTCAGCCCAGAGGCCGTCACCGCTATCCTCCACGACACGCGCACGATCGGCATGGTTGTGAACTGTCTCCTGAGAGCAGTTGGGGAAGAGGCACAGCTGCTAGACGAAAAGAACTGGGTCTTTCTCTACCGGGGCCGCCACTTACTCTCCGAGTCGGGACGTGGTGTCCTGCTCAACGACGTGGCTCGTAGGTGCCTTCCGCCCTTCGAAGTACCCAGTGCGGCGGCAATTCCTATTTGCCTCTTCAGGGCTTTCTGAGTTGCTCCACTCATACTTCATGATCTCCCTCTCCCCCCCCACCTGGCCGTGAACACCGGAAAGGAGTTCGTTGTGTATGGATACAGAAAAAGAATCGAATAAAGAAATTGCAAAAGAAGTGCCAGAAGGGCAAGTAAATATATATATATATATATATATACTTGAACGACAGTGCCAGCATAAACAATTAGGGTTGTCTGTACCTCCATGTGTGTGTGTGTCTGTCTATAGATTGCGTCCCCCCAAGCAAATGTAGTAGCAGATATTCAGCACTGGCCTAAGCTGGGGATGGGTACCTCTCCACCCTCCCACCAGCGCCTGCGTGTCTCCTCAGTATTCATGTTTGCTGGTGTTATTCGATGCACTCGTCAACCCCTCTTTAATCACTTCTCTTTCTCTCTATCGCTTCTTGTCCCCATATCCCTCAACACGACAAACAAAGAGGGATCTTCTTTGTTTTATATGAACTCCAACCCTCCGCGCAGCGTCAGCAAGGGCATCGAGCGTAGTCCAGTAGAGTGATAGTAAAAATAGCAATAACTGCATAGGGGGGGTAGAGACACAGGGCCTAGCGGATGGCGAGGTGTGGTGTCGAGGGTGGCAGGGCGCGAGCGCTTTTGCTACTGTGTACAGCCCTGCTCGTATCCACGCATGGGGCGTCGTGTCGCGAGTGCGTACCGCCTCCCGTCACCACCGCCACGGGCAGGGAACCGGCCCCTTCCGGGGAGGAAGGAGCAGTGTGTCCGCTGCTGTCCTACCAGGCGCACATATCCTCGCTCTTGGGGGTTGACTCGCGACTGCGCTTGCGCTCCTGTGCGCGTTACTGCGATGGCGTGCTAGAGGATGTGGCACTTGAGGGAGAAGAGAGTGGCACACGCGGGACCACACAGGAGCCCCTGCATTACCACAACGCCCACATCTTCCTCACTCTGCGGAATGAGATGCGGAGGTGGCTACTCGCAAACTGGACGGTTGGGATGTATCCGCGCGCGTACGAGTATGTGTTCAGACAGGTTTCCCGGTTCACTAATGGCGTTATCCCCGCACAGGGCGATGAGACTCTGCGCATCCCACTCCCAAGCGAGAGTCCGCTCAACTGCAGCGACGCAGTGAGCTGCCACTGGGCGAACGCCACTCAGCTGTATACTAGGCACGCCAACATCACTCTCCAGAAGCTGCCGTGGCTGCTGGTACGTGAAGGTGTCTCCAAAACAGCGGGCGAGTTGTACCGAAGGAGTGTGTCTGGGGAATCCGTGGTGCGCTCATTTCACCTGCCTGATTCAAGCGAGAAGCGCAGTCCCAATGGAGTTGTGACGCTGCTTAGATATGTTAATCGCATGTGGCAATCTGTGCAAGCTGAACTGCGTGCCGATCCGCACCTTCCTGTGCCCTATTTACCGATGGTCAGTCTGTCCGAGATCATTGGGCCAGCCCTGGAACCAAGTGCAGATGTGGCGTCACTGCTATCCAGTGACAAGCAGAGCGAACGGGCAGTGTTAGTGCGGCGCGCGTTAAGCAACACACCCCACGAGCGCACCGTACCAGCAGCAGTGGTCTATAGGTACAGCGAGGACTGCCCGCTGTGCGAGGTATATGGAGCCGCGTTTGACTTGCTACCTCTTGTCTATCGCACTCTGTGCCGCTCCCCGTCCGTCGTGAGCTGCTCTCCGCTGACTCTGTTCATCTCCACTCGCGAATGTCGGGCTGCCAGCCTTGTTCCATCCCTCACTCTCTACGCGCGCGGGGAGAGGGATCTGCACCCACTCTGGACCGTAATAACGCTTCTGAAGTTCCGCTTCAGTGGGGCGAAGGAGTCACTGAGCCCGGAGTACGAGAGAGATCTGCTGGAAGCAATATACAGGCACTATTATGGCCATGCATATGATGACTTCAGTCCTTGGAGTGTTCCGTTTCCTGGGGGCCGGAACCCGAGCGTGAACGATGTACTGTACTCCGTGCTGACTGCGATGTGCAGTGCCGGGGTGATTCAGCTGCACATCTTGACCGATGAAGAAATATCTGAGATTCATCAATACAACTGGAAGATTACGATGGAGGATTTCCGCAACGCCAGCGCACCGGCTGCCATCTCGGCTGGCACCACAGAAGCAAATGGCACTATGGGACAGTCGGTCACACGCAACGCCACCGCCCCGCGAGTGCCAAAGAAGATGGTGTCGGTGAGCACCTACCTGAATGACACCATCTCCTACTTCGTTGCGCAGCTGTTTGGCAATGCTACTGTGGACTATGCCACCGTGCAGCACGAGATGAATGGAGGCTCCTTTCTCGTGAGACGGAATGATATGTGGTCCTGCGGATTACTGGTCATCGCGCTCTGTGCTTTGCTCGGTCTGCAGTACCAGTGGACCCAATAGGCTAGCAGAAGGATGAAGCCAAGAAGTGAGGGTACTGTATGTAATGACCGACACTACTGAGCTCACTGCTCCTTTCGCACTCGGCTCCTCTCCTTTCAGCCACTCGAGTGCCTGCTCGTGTATCTTCACATTATTATTTGGCCCCTCATATTTCCAGGGCGACCGCTGCTAGTGGGTCTCCGAAGAGCCGCAACTCAGTTCAAAAGTGTTGCAGTCTATGATTTCTCTACACACATATATATACACACGAATTCTGTGCCACCCTCACCCCCTCACCTCACCCTACCCCTCCACTATATGACGAAACAGAGGGTTTGCCCTGTCTCCTTGTATCATGGCTACTCCTCTTCCCCTCAATCATCCATCTGATTCTTCTGGGCTTACTATATGCATACGTATCTATTTTACTGCGATGCTGATTGTGAAGAGAGCGCGTCGTTATTAAGGCGCTCACTTCCTCTCTGTATGCAACAAGAATTAGCTGCGCCTCAGCGTGTAGATTCAAGTCATACTCAGTAGCTAGGTGATTTCACCTTCTACCCCTCACCGTCAATCGCTTTTCACGCACAAACACACACACTTACTATTTACTCTCTTTTCTTCTACACGCACGCCTCTGAGCTTTTTTCTTTTTTCTCTCTCTCTCTTCGACAGAGACACTCCTTTGTGCTACTCTCGCATTCCCACCAATGGCCGCGCCACTGTACGCTGCCAAGGAGGCGAGTGGCAGAATGGTAGTTCATCATGAACGCTTCGAGGTGGAGCAGTACGTCCGTGTGCATCTGGGCAACAATAGGACTGAGATTGGCGTTGTCAGCGGCATTGACGAGGACCAGGACCAGGTGACCGTGACCACTCGGCAAGGATACGATGTGACTGTTAGGACCAGTGCGGTTACGCGCGCGTTCCTTCTGGTGCTGGATCTGAACGGTGTGCTAGTAGCGCGTGGTCGCGGAACCTGCATTCACCGCCCTCACGTGGCGGAGTTTGTCAAGTTCGTCTTTAACAACTTCGTGGTTGCTGTATGGACTAGTGGGCTGGAGCGCTCCTCAAACCCCATCATCGACAGTGTGCTCGACGGCTACCAGGATCGGCTCCTCTTCACACTCTACCGTGAGTCATGCATGCCATGCCCGACACCGGAAAATCCATACGGGACCATCAAGAATCTTCAGCGCATCTTTGACGACTACCCCAAGAGTTTCCACAGCGTTAACACCATCATCATTGATGATTCGCCTGACAAGTGCTCTCATCCTGACGTTGCACTGTGTCCGGTACCCTTCAAGGATCCAGTTGCTCAGAGCAACGACGACGGGTTAGCAAAAGCCATGGAAGTGCTCAACGAGGTGTTACTGCTCGACTCTCACATACCCCTCATCCGTGCCGCCGAGGAGCGTCTCAGCGCGCTGCATGAGCAGGTCACGCACGCCGTCGAGGTCCCATCGTCGCTCGTGGAAACCGCGGGGACGATAGATCAGCTTCCCGAGGTGAGTCTGTGGAAAACGCGCCTCTGCTGCAATCACACTCGCGGAAGCTGCCAGTTTGGCGACCAGTGCGGCTACTCGCATGACCCTGATAACGGTAGAACTCCATGCTCGCTCAAAAATCGATGCCGCCACGGTCACGCCTCACGCTGGGTCACCACAGAGATCAATGCTCCCGCACCCAAAAAGAAAATGCATCAGCATGGACAGCCATCACGTCAGCATGAACAAACATCACGTCAGCACGAGCAACCACCGCGCGAGCAGAAAGGTCAAAAGAAACCAGAGCAACAGCGTGCCAAGCCAAAGCCGCGGAGCCAGGCCCGCCCTGATGCCAATCTCTACTGGACTGTCGAAGAGGAGCGAGATGCAATGCGGGAGATGAAGAGCCACACAGGCATACCCCATCTCGATAGAGAGATTGAGGCAGCAGCAACGGTGGCAGGGGAGTCCGCGGGCCGGAGTGGTGGCGGTGGTAACGCTCTCTCCATCTTCTCCACCAACTCATATGCACGCGGCGGTCCGGTCGGTAGCCAGCCTCATCATCAGCCTGGCTCTACACTAACTGTGATGGAGCGCCTCCAGCAGGAACGTAGCCGCTTTGGCGGTGACCAAGAGCACATGGCCACCCCAGGAGCGGTTGTGGCGCAGCGGCAAAGGGGCATGGGGAACCACAGCGCTAACACCCCCCAACCTTCCGTAAAGTTCACAAACTCTGAGAGCACTGAGGCTCGCTCTGCCTCGTCTGCCACGATGAGTGTACATCTTGCCGGCAATAGCAGAGACGGCACCGCACTGCTTCGTCAACTTGAGCGTATCACTCGGAACTCGTGAGCTTCGTTGTTATTTGCGGTAGCTTATTCAGCGCTCTCGCTTCCTCTTCTTTTTGCTATGCTGAGCAATCCGGTTGTATTGTAGTTCACCTTGGTTGTATTTCCCCTCTCCTTCGCATTGGCTGCGTCCTCCCCTCCCCCTCCCCGGTTCACACCTACACCTCCTCACCTCCCCTGTTGCACTGTGTTGTTTCCCCCTTGATGCGTACTCAACTACTCTGCTCAAGCAGGGGGGGTGAAGAATTAGTGGGGGGTATGGTAGGGGGGGGACGGAGGGCCATCTTAATGGGGGTGAAGAAAGAGGGAGAGTGGAGCGACATAATGCGAACGATAAAGAAGTTCACAACGTATTCACTTCGAATCACCCTTTGTGCCAGTGCGGTTTTGTTTTGATAGTATGTTGTTTTTCATTCATGCCTTCACTTGATTTTATGTGCTGTTTTTGTCGTTTTTTCTTTTTCCCTTATTACTTTCTCGTGCAGCAGTTTGCCACATGTTTTATACATTATTTTATAGACATATATGTTCTTTGTTTTGTTAATAATATATATATATATATTCTATAATTTACGCACAAAACAAAATCACTCGACGAGTGAAGCACAATCAGTTTCCACAGTCATGAGCATTGTGAGGTGTATGCCTGGTTCTTGTGCGCTACAGTAAATTTAGGTCCCAGTTCACATCGTCAAAAAAAAATGAACATCTAAATGCAGTGGAAATTACCTCACGAATATGCAGAAAACGCACATCTCTTTTTTCGTGGGTGTGTGAGGTACCTTGCGTGCATGCAATCTGCACGATGATGCAGTATGTAATACTCTTATACTCTTTCCTTCTTTTGGTGTGGCTGATGTTTTGCTCCAATATTTATCTATGTTGTGTGTGTGTGTGATGTGGACGCTGCAGCTCATGTAAAATGATCATGACGAAAGCAAATCAACATATCGTTTTCCCACTTACTGTTGTACTTGTGCTGCTGTTTGGGGGTGGCGGTGGTCACATACACATCGCCTCAGCAGAGGCAGCACCCCCGCAGAGCTGCCTCGTGAACTTTCCATCCAGCTTCTACGTTACCACCGGAGTAACCGTGCCGCCCGGTCGCGTTGGGGCGCCGCCCTCCAGTCAGAGTGGGTCACTCTATGTCGATGGCACAGCGCGCCGCATCCGCATAGATCAGTTCCTGCACGATCTCCAGCAAACCTTTATCGCTGATGAGGGGCGGAAGCGCGCCTACTTGTTCGAGCGCGGCCCCGTCGGACACAATGGTTCAGCCAGCAACGTTAACTGCAGGGCGTTCAACCTGAGAGGTGAGGTATCGCCACTGTGTGTGCCGGGCGGGTATGTGAGGGACGATGAGCTTTCGCTTGTGCGTGGCGTCCCAGTTACACGGTACACAAGTTATGATCGTGTGGATGGGGACCTTGTGCAGATCGACTTCTACCTGCTCAACTCAACAGTCACGGATGCTGAGGTAAACGGGCTCACACACAATTATTCCTCAATCCCGTGGCGCATCCACACACGCTTCAAACCAGCCGCGGAGCTGAAGCGCATTGCTGGGGCGCCACTGTCGATGCCCAACTGGCGCTTCTTTGGCCAGCCCATGTTCGACGAGGTGGCCCTGTCCGACGCGTGCCTCGACTGCGGCTCTGGAAGGGACATTCAAATGTGGATCCCTGAGTTCGACGCCATGACTATGGACTTCTTCAATCTCGTTCCCCTCGCACCTCCATCGTCTGTGTTCGCTGTGCCAGAGGAGTGTGTCGCAGCAGAGCAGGCTTGGGAAGGTGACGAACCGCTAAACAAAGGAACCACGGAATGCGGAACCGACTCCCCATCCTGCAATGCAGACACCAGTCCACTGAAGCTTTCCGTTGCCCACAGGTTTCTTATTGACTGGAGTTTTGCCCTTGGGCGTCAAAAGAACTAAGCTACATGTGCAACCATACAGTTCAGGTTGCATTCGGAGTTTAGTACACGTTTTATTAGCACATTCTTACAAGAATGTGTGGGCCTTTCATACACATATTCTATGCTGACTCCATTCCACCAACAAAAAAACTTGAATTGTCCTTTCTGCGCAGACCCTCAAACATCCCCACAAAATAGTACTGCAGCCAGGCTCCATAACTCACACACACACACACGCCAATATATAGTTTACTCCATTGACTAAATACGAGATCCTCTCAATCCCACCCATTTACGACGCCCCCCCCCCCCCCCCCCCCCCCCCCCCCCCCCC
>JAODGE020007957.1:0-11592 GCA_027574965.2 Ecitophya simulans
AATTACGCTGTTTGGCGACGGTTTTCCAATACAGCGCTTAGGCTTCGGCTAACGATATGGCGTCATTGAGTATGCGCATAGCTTTAAACTCCTTTTCGTACCAGTTTTTCACCGTCTGAAGATTAGACTTACAGTGAGTTGGTCGGTCAGCGAATGAAAAGGCCGCGTTAAAGTGGTCTTTAAAGATGCGAACAATTTGGTCAGAATTGGAGTATGTTTTCCCGAAGCGGGATCTTTAACGGCAGCGCATGACAGGTTGGCTTTGTACCGGCTAAGTCGCTTGACACTTTGCCAGAAGTGCTTACCCTGCGATTGCTTGATTTTTTTGCATGCAGATAGCCAAATGGATTTTGAGTATTCTTGCAAGATAATTAAAGGTTGCACAATTGGCAAACAATATACGTCGCATCAGATCGGCGGCCGCGTGACCTCGACGAGTTGTCTCGTCAATGGCGAAAGTCGACGCGTAAAAGCGTTGCGCGGCGTGTAGACAACGCGAGTCGCGCTCGAAAGTTTTTTCCGCGCGTCAAGTTTGATTCCAAGCTTTTGGCACATTGCGATATCTAGTGGTCAGTTGTCGTTTGTTGTTGGTCCTCGCGCGCGTTTTACGCCTCGCCGAATGGCCGCCTGCGTGCAACTAGCAATGCCCAGGGCTGCACAGGGTTAAAAAAAACACATTTAATACGTTGCGTAATTTTTGCAATCAGGTAATATTATTTAATATTACCAACGCAATACACTCAAAAATCTAGAGAATTGGAGAATGTTTTAGGGCTGCATGTCGCGTTAAAGCGGAACCACTACTAAACGGCCACGTTGAGACAAACAAAACCTTGTTCTAGACCTAATTGTAGGTCTTATCAATTTAATTGTTTTTTAACGTTAATGTATTTGTTATTAATACAGTTTTTTCGGGCTAATACAAGTCAACAGATTTTTGTAAGCACCGTTGAACAAAGTAAAATATCAAACAATTAGATTGATTTCTAAACATTGTCTAAAATTGTATAAAATTGAAAGTGCTTCTGAAAAGAAAAAAACAATAAAAACAAAATGGTAAGTTAGTACTTTATAAATGGCATCACATTATACTGATTAAAATATATCTGCAAATATACAATTTAAATGACAAAAAACTTTTAGAATGTTGTATTTATTACACGTTAAGTCTTTCCCTAAACTTTATTGTAGTTCTTAACAATATAATTATTATCGGATTTTTCTGTTTTAGAAAAAAATGCCGGTTACTCGGTTTTGAAGTCTTAACTTTTGTAAGCACCGTTAAATTAGGAATAATTTACAACTATTTTATTAATTTTTATAAAATTGGTTCTGCATACAAAAAAACCACATTTGAAAAATTGATAGTGTAAATAAACTAAAGTTAATTAACATATTTTAGAGAATAAACTAATTTAAACATAAATTGCAATTAACATTAACGACGCTATTATTATTAAATGCAATATTTTAGCTAGTTTAGTTTGTTGTCCTTTTATTACATTTTTAAGGCGGTCGGTTACTATGGCAGCAAAAAAATTACTTATATTTATATCCGAGTACACCCCGTATTACAATAAGAATGTGTGTTGCGCTGACGCTAGCGCTGTAGCAGCATTTGTGACATTGAAAACGAGGCTGCGCAGTTAGCCACAGAGCACTTGCGTATCAACTCACCACCAAACCAAATGTAGTTAGACCCAAGATAAATAAATTGTTTTTATCAAATTGAAACAGATTTAATGTTTATAATTATCAACAACGTAACTGGTGTTGCACAAATTTTTTGCACTGACTATATACAAAATTTAAAAAGCATTAAAAATGTTGCAGGTAATTTATTACTATAATTGCTTTAAATGGCAAGTCAATTCTGCAACGTCAATCAAAACTTATTTAGAAATTTGATTCAAATTGTTTGGTATTTATTATTTAAACAGGAAGATCAATACAATTCCAGCGCTATCACTTCCAAGTTTTGATAACTATATTGAAATATTTACGTCGTGATGCGATTTGCGCCAAATGTTGCTGGGGAAACATAGAAAAATTGGCGTGACGCATATATTTGCAATATTTCCATGTTTATTACTATAGTTACAGCATGAAAACATGAATTTATTGTTTATTTAAAAAAAGTAAACAATGAATAAATAATATTATAACATGTTGAATTTTGCTAATTATTAAACCAATTTTAGTTTTGTAATTTTCTTTAAATTTTATGCTTAAAAAACTGTTTAAGCAAAGATTATGAAGTAAGAAAATAAATAAAAACTTGTAATAACTTTAAAAAACAGAGGACAACCTTATTCTTAAAAAAACTGTTTTGAAGTTAATCAGAAATTTTAATTAAACTACTGCCCAAATAACAAACTTTGACTGCAACTTGTATTAAACAACTTGGTTTACCAAATTCGTAATTAGTATAGAACCTCTTATAAATTTGAAACATTTCGGTTTATGTAAAACTCTGTAATTAACCAATAAATAATTTAATTTGAAATTTAAAAACAAAACATGCAAATTATTTTGGAAATTGTTTATTTTCTTGCGCATCATGCACATGTGACATTGAAGAATTTTTTCCTGAGCTAATAATGCAGAATTTATTCAACTAGTTTTAATTTATTCTTCAATTATTAAAAAAAATATAAAAATTAAAAATTAAAAAAAATATTTAAAAACTATAAAAAAAAATTTTGTTATTAATTTATCGCTATTTATTGTTACTAGTCGATAATCTTAAAATATTTGGTATGGTAATAGTAGGTTAAGCATTTTACATTAATTTAAAAAAGGTAACATTAAATTATCATTTATTGTAATGCGCAGTTAGTCTAATTTAGCAAAATTTCTAACAAGTTTCACAGAGTTGTGACATCGTGACATTCGTATTTCTTTAATCTATTAGTTTAGAATTAATTTCAAATACAGATTTTTATGCTAAACTAATTGTAATTTAAAAATTATAGTTTTTGTTAGGAAGACAATTTTCCAATCATTTTTATTGAACTGATGCTTACGTGTTTTGTCAGATTGCGTCGTTTGATTCTGTTACATCTTACAATAAAAAATATACATATCAATGTCTTTAATGTTTATTTGTTTACAATAATCTTTAATTGATTGACTTTTTAAAAATAAAATATATTTCAATACTTTAGCAGAAAACGTGTTCCAAATAAGTTTTATAATTTTTATTCTTAATTTATAGCAGACAAACACACTAATTGCTAGAACCAATAAAGTAATTAAACAACCAACAACAATAAACTGATGTTGATTTATGGTTTACATTTGAATTATGTTTATTATGCATTTTTGCGTGGTGGTCAATTGGCCGATGATGAGTCTGTTGCATCGTATAACTGACTACACAATTAGCGTAAACTAGTAAAACGCGAAGCACAAGTTAAAATTAAATTTGATTGCATTTTCTAATAAATTTTTGACTATAGTTTGCTGTTATTGCTTGTCGCGTCTAGTGCCCTGTTTCTTATTGTTCAGTGCTTGTTCTTGTTCTAACTTTGTAAATGTGTATTTCAAATTGAAGGAATTTGCATCATAAAATTAATTCTAAAATTAGCTCAACGCGTTTTAATTTTTTATAAGTAAATTATAATAAATTTAGTTAAGCCATGCGTGTTAATGTAAAACCTAGGTACAATAAATTTTTTTTGTTAATAAAAATATAATTATTAAGCATTGTATTAGCTTTTTTTAGTATTTGCATATCAACGCACATAAAAACGCAGCGCAATTTGCTGCAAACAAAACGCAGCAACAAATTTTGGTATTGCTTTTTGTAATCATCAATAATTTGTGATTAAAGACAGATATGGTTATAATACTTTTAAAATTGAGTTATTGCGTTACCAGTATTTAAAATAGAACAAAAATTATTAAAATCAACCCAGTAGTTTTTGCATTATTTGCATAAAACAACGACGTTGAAATTTTTAATAAAACTGTGCGTACAATTAAACAAAAAATATGCAAAAACAAAATTTAAAACAAATAAAGGTAAAGGTGTAAATAGTCATAAAATTATGATTATTCAGACTTTTAGAATTTGTCGGAAGGTTTAAATTTTATTGTAAAATATGAAACAGCAATAATCATCGAATTATATTTCTTTGCCACGCAACCCGACAACAATAACAAGTTCAAACTTTGATTAAATTACGCTTTAATTAACTGATTAGTTATGCAGGCTTACAGTTTATGTGTGTCATTCTATGAAGGCCGATCTTACAGACAAACTCAAATAATTAAATTTGGCTTAGTGTCAAGATTAAGTCATTTTAAGTCATTTTACCTAGAAACAGACATATTGAAATTGTCTGAATGGAATAGAATAGGACTTAAGTAAAGTTGTCAATATAATTTGAGTTCAGTAAAAACAATACTGAAACATACTTTAATAATTGTTTTTATATAAAAAACTAACAATAATTAATTAGTACCGAATTAGATAATCATTGATGACTTGATTTAATGTGGTTGTTAATAAAATTTTAAAAATCTAGACAAACATGACGCATATGTGTTGCGCAATTGTAAATCAATGCATTTTAATCTACACGTATGCAAACTACAATAATTTAGTGGCCAGGGCAACTTAAGTCATTTCAGTTATAATGCGTTTTGGCAGATGTGACACCTTAAATTACCTACGCGCGCATTCTTAATAATGCGTTATATTATTACTGTCAATTAATAATAACAAATTTTGCAATTAAATAAACACGAGCACAATTTTCGGATTCTAGTGAATTAATGTCTATGTTATTGACACTGTTTAGGTAAAGTTGTCTATACCTGAATGCTTATTGTACAACACACAAAAATAAGTTAAAAAATATGTAGTATGTTTTAGCTTTAGTCATTTCATTTGTCACATTACTTAATCAACGTGATTTACCTAACATTTCAAAAAAATTACAAAACTTTTTTTTGATGTCATTTCATCAAGGTCATAGCTTAAATAAACCGTAATGTGACCTAAATAACTCAAAATAACACAATTTTTTAATATTGTTGTTTTTAGGTAAAAGTCCGTTTTGATGTGTGCGCCAGCACAAACAGAATTCTCATCGCCTGTGTTCTGATTTCTACTGGCGCCGGTGTCTTAATTGGCTCTGCATGGATATTCAACCTAATTTTGAAGTACGGCCTAGTCCTAAAAGAAAATTCTTATTTGGAAAAACTATGGGAGATCAATCCAATGCCTCTGCATCTAGAAATCTACGTTTTCAATTGGACCAACCCGGAAGATATCTACAAACCGGGTGCAAAACCGCGATTTAAGCAAATTGGTCCGTTTACTTTTCGGGAAGTCAAGGAGAAGAAAAACGTCACGTGGAACAAAAACGATACGGTGACATTTGAACAATATCACACGTTTTACTTTGACAGAGAGAGAAGCATTTCCGACTTGAACGTGACAATTACTTCGCTCAATCCCGTATACGTGGTGAGAATTTTAAAACGAAGCTACGTAGTATTAAAATTTTCTGCTGGTTCTAGAGCGCAGCGTACACAGCAAACCAACAAAACTGGGGCTACTGGCTGAAAAAAGGAATGCAAATCACGTTCAGCCAGCTAAAACAGTCCTTAATTATGACGAAGTTGCTGCGACAGTCCCTGTTCGACGGTTACAACGATCCGACAGTCAAATTAGTGACCTCCATACCGTTGACCATTATTCCCAAACTTCCGTTGGACGATAAATTTGCTTGGATGTATGGGGCAAGTGCTTAATCAGAAGGAAGTTACTAAAACTAACCTAATTTATTTTTAAAAAAATTTTAGAGAAACGGATCGTCCGCCGAAGGTGTTTTCAACATGGGCACGTCTTTTAAAAATTTTGGCGTGCTCGAGCAGTGGAACTACTCCAACACGACGCGTTATTACGCCGGAAGTTGCGGCAACATTTCTGGCCACTCTGCTGGAGAATTGCACCGTCCGTATCAGACCAAAGATAGCCTGTCAATCTTTGTGCCCGACATGTGTCGAAACGTGCCGCTGGAATTTGACGGGGAGGAGATTGTCGATGGTTTAATTGGCAGAAAGTACGTCGCGGGCAAACGCCTTCTCGATAACGGCACGCTATTCCCAGAAAATGCATGTTACTGTCCTGGAAAGTGCCTGCCTTCCGGCGCGTTAAATATCTCCAGCTGCAAATTTGGAGCGCCCGGATTTGTTTCTCTACCGCATTTCCTTCACGCGGACGACTACTATCTGAATCGTGTCGAAGGACTCCAACCAAAGCAAGACAAACACGAGTTTTTTATTACACTGGAACCGGTGAGTAATTAAAAAATATTTAGTTCATTTAATTGGAACGTGTCAAAAAATCTGACAATTGAAGATCGTTTTGAGTTTGGTGTTGGAAACCTTATAAAATTTGACAATAACTATTATGTTGAAAATTTAATTGGTTATTAATTTAAAAAAAATTGATTGAAATTGGTTTACTATCTGATTTAAAATTAAATTTATTTCCCTGTTTACATTTTATAGCTAGAGAATTTATTCTGAGATATGATAAAAAATGCTAATGAATTTAGATAACTATCTAAAAAAGAAAAACTAATCAAAATTGAATTAAAATTAGAAAAATTGTAAGGTTGTTTACGAATAGTTAAAGGCCAGCCGGCCGTTTCATCGTGCGGACGTGCCGTAAGTGTTTCTGAGTATATTTGTGACTGATTCGTATCTATCGTTTGTCGCATATTTGTTGGAAATTTACCATTGGTAATTAGAGATTATTACGGATATTTTAGTCTTGTCGTCTAATGTAGGTAGGTTTAGGTGTATATTGCTTATCATCTTTTCTCACTTGCCGCTGTATTCAGTATTACAACAAATGTACCTAGCGCGTAGATAGCGACCACGCGGTTATTTAATATCGCAATTTGCGCGATGCATGTAAGCATTTATCTAAATTAATAATGTACCGCGCCAATGGATAAATGGCTCTGCAAAAGTGAGTTGCAAACTATTGTTTCCACGTATCACGTAATCACGTATCACGTATGTTGTCTTCCCGCAGATAAGAAATCACTACCCACGGGTGATATTTAGTTTTGCTTTATTCGTAAAAATTGTGTAGACCCGTCAGATGAAAATTTGGTTAACGGCCTCTATTTATATTTCTACATTTATTACGTTTATTTTCTTCAGCGTGTATAAATGCGAATTTCTTACTCATTTCCTATGCATGAATATGGCTAAGCACCTTTACAAATCTGTGTGTGTGTCTTAACTGTGCGTTTACGGCAAGGTTTTCTTTCACCAATTATATGCGTAAATTGTAATGGTGCACACTGCAAAATTGCGCAATTGCCCAGTTTTTTAATTGAGCAGGCAATCCCGGAAGTACGTGTAAGAAAAAAAATTAATTTACGTAGATGCTAAGCGTATAGTTGTTTTTCAAAAAAATGAGCGCATATGTTCTACGCGTCAAAATTTTCCAGTTCCCATCAACACAATTGTTAAGTAAATGCGTCCGTTGTTTGGCAAAAGTAATCGGAAGGAACATGCTTTGTTTAGTTTTTGAAAAGAAAACGCCGGCTTAAACCGGCAACAAGTTGGGACCAATCGACGCTAGTTCGCCAAAAATGCGGGAAAAACCGGTGTCAATTCAGAACTAGTTGCGGCTTGCTTCAATAAAACGCCAGACAAAACTGACGTTACCCTACTGACCGGAATTCCTGCCTCTACCGCAACGGAGAAACGGAAAAAGTCGGAATTATAAGATTTTGCAGAAGAGTTAGATACGTCCCAATCCACCGTAGATCTAACGCAGCAAAAAAAGAGCGTGCGTCCTCTTAGTTTTAAAAACAAAAAAAAGTCTTTTTAATTTTGAGTTTGCGTTTGTTTTTTTAAATTCTTTATTTTTAACTTATTGTTTGACTATTGGTTGACTTCATCCATTAGAAGGCTTTTAGTAGCGGTATCCGTTTATCCTCTGAAAAATCTACATGCGTTTACTTCAGTTGACTAGGTCTTCCGCAACCATCTTCTGCAATAATTATAAACGTAGCGTTTGCAAATAAAAAACGCCATTAAAGGTTCAACGTTTTTTAATGCCTGTATGTTGTTTATTAGGGTGCGAGTAGGGTAGTTTTGCTAGATGTTTTTTGTTTTTGTTTTGTCTCGTTTTAAATATAGAAGTTTGGTTCATGCATCGGCTTGGTGGACTATGAAATTAATGGCCCAAGTTTACTTTTAGGGCGGTTGTTTGGTTATTGGAACATTTCGTACTAGATCAACGTTGTATGTCTTTGTATAACAAGCCTCAGGCTCCTAGACCTGAAAAATCAGCAACAATTTAAAAATGCAGGCTAATTTGATGCATATGAACGCAATGCCGTTTAGTATGGATAATTGCAACCAATACTATGAGCGTCTCACGGTTACTTAAGTTGCTAGAGTTTTCTTTGGAAAGCTGGTGGCGGCCGAACAGTTTTACTTACCAGTCCTTTTGGAAGCTAAATTGTAATATTATGCGTCCAATTGGTTGCTGTCCCGTATATTTGAGGAAGTGTCCAACTGCTATGTGAAATCGGTAACAGCCCTTTCCAGATTTAAAATTTTATTTTACAATTTTTGCGTCAAAGTTTTCAAACAAAATTAATGTTGCATTTACGGTTGGTACAATATACTTACTTAAAAAATCTTAAACGAACGGTAATTATCACTGACACTAAGCAGCTTGACAAATCTGTTGGTAAATAACAATCCGGAAAAGTGAGCGCGCGTACAATTGTTTAGCGTAATGGGCGTTTGCAAGGCTTGTTGCCGTATTATTCTGCTCTGGTAACCAAGATACATCAGAGTATCAGGGAATACCGCTGCTGACCGCGCGGCAATGCGTTTCTCCAATAATAACCCTAACCCGAGAATTGCCGTTTTTTTTCGGAACTACAGAAAATACGGTGAAAAATTACTGAAGGCAAAAATTGGAGAATAACTGCCTTTTAGACGTTCTGCTTGGTATATTATCCAACAAAGAGATGCCGTGCCACAAAAATCTCTCTCGTTATCAACAAATGACTATGTGTAGATTGCGCATTGACCACGTCCGAGCATTTGTTTTTAGTGACACGGATCCAGAAACCCATTTGTTCAGTGCCCAGGTATTACAGATAGAAGCGGGTTAGCAACTGACTAGCTGTTTGAGCTGTACGATTTGCAATAGTTATAATTTTCAATAAATGTTATTTATTGATATGTTTTTTATATTAAATCTATATATGTCTATATATGTAGTGTATTTACTTATATTTAGGCTTATTATTATAGTCTTGTTTCCTACGCTTTTCTGCAAAATACTACAAATGCCTTAAGTTGGCGATGAGGATAGGGCGGCGTTTTTAAAATTTGTGATAGGGCATCCTGCGCGGTAGTGTATGAGTTTTTATCAAATGGAATGTATTTAGTCGGTGAAGGGTTTCGAACCCTAGCCCAAATCCCACATTCTGTCTTATAACTTAGATAATTACACTGCAATGTAAAAAAATATCTATTTTTCTGTATTATTGTTGCCAGTATAAATTAAAAAATCAAAAAAAAATATTTAAAAAAATTAATTTTTTTATTATTTCAGGCAATTTACTTAGTTATTAACTAAGTAATATTTTGTTGATAATGGATAAAATTGAAAAAAGTTACGGAATTTTTCATAAAGCATTTAAAATTTTTGCATTATACTAACAAAAGTAAAATTTAAAGTTAAAAGTGAGACATTTTTTAGTTAATTTTTGTAACAGTAACAACGTATTTTATAACATTATTTATTTCTATTTTGTGTTAAACTTAGGGAAAGTAAATTATAAAGTAAATTTTTATAATCTTCACAATTAATACTCATAATTTTCACACCTAGAGATGTTGAAGTAGGTTATAACGTAAATAATAAAAGAAACGAAATTATAAGTTGGCAGGAATTAACAATGTTATAAACCAATCCTGGAAAATGTTTGTTTTTATTATACTAGCAAAATAGGCAACTCACTGTGCAAATAACCACAGTGCAAACCATTGTAAACCTCTATTATTCATTATTATTTTTAGGTCACCGGTATTCCTTTGCGAATAGCAGCAAGATTACAACTTAATATGTATCTTGAACCAGCAAAATATTTAACGTATGTACATCCTACTTAAAAAGTTCTTAAAAACTTAAACAAGTAATAACATTAGTATTAATTGTAGTGATTTTGAGCATATTCCCAAAATGGTTTTTCCAGTTTTCTGGTTTCAAGAAGTTGTACAAATACCCAACTTTGTACTAGTTCTAGTAAAAATTGTGACCTACATACCTCTAATCCTTCAAGTGACAGGGGCGCTGTATATGTCAATAGGTATATTTATACTGTCATATGCAATCTACAAGCACATAAACTCCGCGCTCAAACCCCCAAAGAAGAAAAACTTTCACGTCCACGCAAGGACAATTCGAGAGATGGTGCCACTCATCAAAAAAGAGCGCCCGCAGGCGGAGTACAGGACAGACGCGGCAATTTCGGACCGAACGCGTGCGCGGCGCAGTTCATCTGCGCTTTTGCGACGCAATTCATTTGCGTATGCGCGACTTGCTAAAAATGAAACCGCAACGCGCGCAGTTATAACGCGGACATAAGACGTTGCATTTTTGACTTAAATATTACCAGTAGTTATTGTGCAATTGCATAAGCACAATGTCGCTACTTACTACTAACTATAAGTATTAAGAACACAAGATTTTTGCACATTAATTTATTTGTCAATGTTGGCTAATACTCCAAGATATTGTGAAATACTGTTGTCATTAGTGCAAACTTCACATGACTTGCAACCTCTTGTTCAACAATGAGCAAAATCTTGAACTGCATTTCTAAGGTTTTAATTTGATTTTTAGCAACGTGTGACTCTGAAACAAGCGTGACAAACTGCTGTGACTCCTACGTCATTTTTTCTGATTACAATTACAATATAATATATAATTTATATACCAACTGTTTAAAACATATTTAAGCTTAAAAACCTAAAATATTTATAAAACAACAAATCTTTCTATCTATATTTTTCAATCTAAACAAGAAATTGTGTTCTTGGAGAGTGTTTACTAAAACTATGCGGTGATATTCTCTAATATAAAATTCATCTACATTTGTGTTGTACTGCTTAAATGAAAAAGTTTAGTGTTCTTTAATATAAGATTGGCAGCAGAAGAAAATTGAAATAATTCATGTATTTTAATGGTGTCAATTTTAAGAATAACCCGTTTTGTTATACGTTTGCAGTGTTTTTAAGGTTGTGTAAATTTTGTATTAGTTGACAACATTGTTTGCAAAAAAAATTTATCGTACGTCTTAAAAATATTTCCGAATCTGTGTTTTAAAATGGTTTTTTGGATTACTTGAAAAATGTTGGCTTAAATTTATATTTTCCTTAATAAGCACAGGTTTTAATATGATTCTAAATTAAATTAACAAAAAAATTTACAATAAAATATTTTAGAAGGTTTGTGAACGTTAGGAATATAACATTTAAATACGTAGGTTTAGAGAGAAAATATACCAACATGTTTAATTAATA
>JAODGE020007964.1:0-10845 GCA_027574965.2 Ecitophya simulans
GAGATTGCATTCCGTATTAACTTGTTACCCGCTATCTCGGCGCGCAGATGCAATTGCTTATTTATTGCTTGTTTTGCAATCGTTGTTTGTTCACGATCGGTTTCACTCGTGTTTCGAATCGTGAACAAGTTTCAGTACGTCGGGCTCGCTCTATCGAGTTTGTGTGGAACTATAAAGGTGGCACTTTGCAAAGAACACTACATAGTGCACGTTGTAGCCGTAAGGTGCCGCTGTGTGTCGAAAATTCACGCAATTTATTTGAGAACGTTTGCAAACGTAACCTGTACTAGTAGTGCCCGGAAATTTCTTCATTCGTTGGAAGTGATAAGTGAATATGGAGGAAGAAGACATCCCTTTGGAAATCGCCCTCATCGAGTCCGAAATCCACGACCTGACCGGTAAGCGCGAGGTTCTCACAAGAAGGATCAACTCATTGAAGTCGCAAAAAGATGCACTCCAAGCCAACTACAATCTTAAAAGGAGTCTCAAGGTAGATGAATCATTAACAAATGTAAACTACGCCTGGTCGAAAGACGCCCAGAGAGTCCTCGAAGAGAAGTTCCACTTGAAGTCCTTCAGGACTCAGCAGCTTGCTGCAATAAATGCAACGCTATCAAAAAAAGATTTACTTCTCTTGATGCCCACCGGAGGAGGCAAAACTCTGTGCTACCAATTGCCAGCTGTTACTGATAAGGGGATGACTGTTGTGGTCTCGCCACTGATTGCCCTGATGGAGGATCAACTGATTAATTTAAGAAAACTGGGAATCAATTCAATGGCCATGTCTTCAGCAACTCCCAAAGATGTGACTAGAGCAGGCTTCCAGTACATGTCGAAGGGGGTTGGGACTGAAATTAAGTTGATCTATGTCACTCCAGAGTGGATGGCTAAAAGTAAGACCTTCATGTCTTCTCTGCAGAAGTTGCACGAGCGCGGAAAGCTTGACAGGATTGCGATTGGTAAATATTTGAGTCAAACTAGCCCCAGATTCGTTTTGCTCAAAAAATGTTTGTTTGCAAAGACGAGGTGCATTGTTGTTCACAATGGGGCCACGATTTCCGCCCGGATTATAAATATCTGGGCCTCTTGAAGGGAATGTTCAAGGATGTGCCAATCATCGGGCTCACTGCAACAGCCACAACTTCAGTCCTCTTAGACATACAGAATATGTTGGATATTCCAGGATGCACGATACTCAGAGCTCCTTTTGACAGACCCAATTTAAACTTTCAGGTGACATATTTATTACGTCCTCTTTTATAAGATATCTAATTCTGGGGCTGTTAGGTTGTCGTAAAACCTGATAAGGTCGACGCCTGCTACGATTATCTCGAGAAGCTCGTCACGAAAACGTTCAACGGCCAATCTGGGATCATCTACACGGCCACGATCAAAGACAGCGTTGAGATAACGAAAGGTCTGAGGGAACGCAGCGTTCGTGCGCTGTGCTATCACGCCGATTTAGAAGAAGGGTCCAAGTCGAAGACGCACACGAAATGGTTGGAGAATCAGATACAAGTGGTTGTCGCAACTGTTGCCTTCGGCATGGGCATAGACAAACCTGACGTGCGTTTCGTCATACATTATTCCGCGCCGAAGAGCATGGAGACTTTGTATCAGGAGAGCGGCAGGGCCGGCCGAGACGGTAAGGACGCTGAGTGCATTGTGATGTTTAAATTGAGCGACTACATGAAGAACAGCGGCTATGCCAGGTCGAAGGTGGAAGTTAAGAATGCATTCGCCGTCTTGGAGTATTGCCTCTCGCTCAAACAGTAAGTTTTTCTGGCAGTTATGCCAAATCCCAAAGTTGGTTCAAATCGACATCGATTTCCAGCTGCCGCCATTACTTGATCGGGCTCCATTTTGAAGAAACGGAAATACGCCGTTGCAAATCCATGTGCGATAACTGCAAAGTATATCTTGCGGATGTTCAATCCCTGCAAGACTACGACGCGGCCGAGGCCAACCATGATTTGCACGCATTGATAGAGAAGTCGATGAAAGGCGATAAGAACTTGACGGTTGCCAAGTTGGTTGATGCTTGGTTGAAAGTTAGGAAGGGGGCCATTACCAAACAACTAGCCGAGGATATCATCGGACATCTTTTGGTGCAAAAGTGCCTGACTGAAGAGAAGAACTACACGCCATATTCGGTCAATTGTTACATTCGGTGCGGAATCAAGCCGGGTAAAGTCGTCATCACAATGGCAAAGAGTAAGGTGCTCGACAAATACTTGAAAGTTGTTTCTACCAAGAAGAGAGAGCTTTCGAACGATATGGACGATGACGATTGTGTGGTGCTTGAAGACAGTGCCTCCACTAGCAGTAAAAAGACAAAACGGTTTATTCGATGAAATAAATGACGTTTTGAGTGTTTGGACCGATAATTTTGGGTGTGGCCGAATGTGGGGTTGTGTAGTTTTCGTCGTTCTTATTGTCGAGCAGCTCTCGCCGCTTTCTTCGCTTCGATAGATGCCTTGTAATCAGCTTGCATCTTCTCCCTGGCTGCCTTGGCGTTCGTCTTCTTGTTGGCTTCGGCCTTGGCGTTGTTCTCCACTCGTATGGCGTGATCCGAATCGGACATTTGCAGATACCAGCGTCGGGCTTTCTTCTTTGCGGGCGGCACTTCGCCTTCCTTGTAATCCCATTTCCTTCGATCCGTCGACGACACCACGCAATAGAAAGCGCACGTTACCACTTGGATGGCGATCATGCCGAGAAACACCATGTCCCATTCCTCGTGGGCGTTGTTCGGTGCCACCTTCGAAATGATAAACGAGCACAGGAAGCCGGGTATTGCGCCAATTCCGTTTACCAGTGCCATCACCAACGCGCTGTTGTTTATGGACACATCTACGATGTTGACTTTCATTCCGGCGAAGAAGATGCCCTTCAGGAAGACGGCTATTGCGAGCATCGGCATAGCCCACGCCACGCTGCAACGAGCTAGGCCCACGAAGTACAGAAACACGGCGGAGGCGATGTTGGAGACGGCCGTGTAGATTTTCCTCATCCAGGCGACGTTGGCGTTCTTCTGCTTGCACACATAATCGGACAGCATGCCGAAGAGGAAGCCCGAGAGCCACTGCAGGATGAACAGGAGGGAGGTCAACGCGTTCGGGACAATGTCGAATCCCAACACGTTGTTGAGGTACTTGGGGAGGTTGTTTTGCAGCGTGAATATGATGAAGCCGTGCCCGACTTGCGCCGAGACGAGGCCCCATATGCACCAGTCTTTCAACATTGCCCAGAGCGGCGTCGCCGCGTGCTCCTTGAAGGTCATCAGCTCCTTCATGTAATTCAACTCGACGTCGGTTATGAACGGCGATTTGCGCGGATCGGAGAACACGTAGCCGATGTAGACGATGACGTAGAGTATGCCTATCCCCGACCACATGTAGAACGGTACCCGCCAATCTTGGAGGAAGTGGATCACCATGCCGGTTCCCAGGCTCCCGCAGAGGATGCCGAACGCGTTCGCCGCGAACACCATCGCTCCGACCGTCGCGCGCTCCTGCGGCGGTATCCAGCAGGCCACCACGGACGACGTGCCGGGCAATATCGAGCCCTGCGCGGCGCCCGTCACGATGCGGATGATGAACACCATCCACCACGCGCCGAACCGGGCCGCCATCGGAATCATCGCCGTGGTCACCGACGAGATGATGAAGGACCACATGAGGAAGTGCCGAGCGCCGTACAGGTCGCATAAGATGCCGCCGGGCACGTGCATCAGGAAGTACAGCGGAAAGAAGGCGGCGATTATCAGCTGCTGCTCCTTCTCGCTCCAGTCGATCTTGCCGCCGCCGATGTTCGCTATCACGCCTCTGGCGCCGCCGCTCAGCGACGGGCACGTGGTGTTTCGCGCTTTTCGTCCCCCCACCATCTCCACGATGGCGATGTTCAGCACGGAGCGCTGGCTGTTGGCCACGATGATGCCGAAGAACAGCAGGAACACCACCATGTACCGCACCGAGCCGAGACAGCACGGGCACGCGCAGGCGAGGATGTTGCACGGCATTTTGGTACGGTTAATTTAGATGTGCCAGTTTTTGGTACATCAGAAGGCATTCAGAATTTTGAATCTCGACAACATTATACCAGTATTTTGTAGAGGAAGTTATACGTGACATAATTTTCGAAAAGTAATTTTGGCGTCTGTTGTGTTGCTAGGAAATCGGGACGTTTCTGAAGTTGTTTTTGTGTGCATGACAACGCATAGCGATTTTATAAACATGTGAAAGTTGAAACAGGGGTGTCCTCTAAAAGTTTCTATATACGTGATCACTGAAAAAACGAAAGGATACAAAATATAAGAGCAAACTACTGGGCTTGGACATTGGTTCTGTGTTTATAATACATAAGAGTGCCTATGGTTATGGAGTTACTTGTTCCGAAGTAGCTAAATTTTGAATTTCGACCACATTGTACCAGTATGTTGTAGGGGAAGTTATACGTGACATAATTTTCGAAAAGTAATTGTGGCGTCTGTTAAGTGGCTAGGAAATCGGGACGTTTCTGAAGTTATTTTTGTGTGCATGACAACGCATAGCGATTTTATAAACACGTGACGGCTGAAACAAGGGTGTTCCCCAAAAGTTATTATACACGCGATAACTAAAACAACAAATGGGCTTGGATATTGGCGGAGAGTATATAGGAATATTTAGAATGCTGATGGCTATGGAGCTACTTGTTCCGAAGTAGCAGGTAGTTTACTGGCATGTAGGTGGTGCGAGAGATGTAGATGCAGCAGATGCTATATTAGCACTACACAATCGAGTGTACGCTGATCATCGACCATTTAACGTCATTTCGTCTAATCTCACTAACAGTATAGCAAATTAGTTCGCTCATTGTCCGCCAACCTACATCTAGATAATCCGCCATTCATACCTCTTCTCGTGGTAATCTTCTTCCTCATTATCCATATGTCGCCTCGGTCGCTTCGGCTGCTCCAAATCTCTCCGAACACCGCCGGCATTAACACATCTTTATTTCGCGCATAATGAAGGACTGCGGCGCGCGACCGTCTCTTCCATTGTTGCACATCGACAAGGCGTCGTTATTCGCAAATGCAATAACTGGGATGCAGATGATTGACGCGTTAATTGTGAATTTCGAGCGAATCCGTCCGCGAGTGGACGTCGTATGCTCGCTCGCTGCGCGTCGAATTCGCCGCGACGGGAATGCGTTTCCTGCTACATGCGGCGGACGAGCAACATTCGCGCCGATCACAATCGAAACTGTGTCACATCGCGCATCCATCAGACGATTTCGGACCGAAATAAAAACGTCGAACGTCCGAGACGCGTCGAACGCTCCCCGATTGACGGAGACATCCGTCATGCGAACGGCGCGCCGTTTAAGGCTATGTGGCGCCATTGCGACACGCCGAAACGCGCGCTGATTGTTATTAATAATCGTCGGCTTGATTAATGACACCTGCGTGCCGCACAAACGCTCGTTATTGATTAATTTGCAGCTGCATTAATCATGACGCTAACCTAAAAGTGCTGCGGGGCGGCAATCACTCACTCGCAACACAACCTCGAACCGCGACCGTCGTCGAAAAACATCGGCGAGCGCGTACGGTTTTCGCGCTTTTCTCGGAAATATGGGTTAGAAGAGCATGCGCGCCGCGCTCGAAACTTAATGAGCATGCGCGTGCCGCGCCGTTCGCATGCCAGCGCTCGCAACAGCCGAATTGTTGCGGTCGTGGGAAACGTACCGGAAACGTCTCCAATGAGCGAAGATGCCTCTCGTGTTATATTGTGTCTTTTCGTCGTTAAGAGGTTGACTTAAGGAGAAGAGCTTAATAATTACGTGCGAAGCGCGCACATAACCTCAATTGCCACCGACGAATTATTGCGCTGAGTTTGATCAGCGTCGTCTTAGGGCGCTGTTTAGTGCCATTAGTTTTACTAATTGTGAGTGAAAATGATAACATTAGAACAACACGCGCGATATTCCGTTACGGGACGCCATCTGGCGACGGTCGCGTTTCGCGCGCTCGATTGTATGGCGGAAACGTCGAAAATCGTGCGCTGGTCCCCGCAGGCCGTAAGCTGAGCGCGCACGCGTCGAAACGCGCCGACGTGGCTGAGTTACGACTAAAATGCGTTTAGCGGCGCGTCGAACCGTCGCCGATAAACAATCGATTGACGTGTTGACATAATGCACGGCTTGCAGCTCGTAGCTCGTGGAAGTCGCGTCGCGAAGACGTTTCCGGATAATGGCGGTCATTCCGAGGTGCGCATCGGCGCTCTAAGGCATGCAAACGACGCTCGTTGGAGAATCGGACGGGAGAAAATCGCGCGCGGCGATATTCGATAGAATGTACAATTAGAATTACAATTAGTGATGGGTGCTTAATTGGAAAAATGACTTATTGCCGGCTCAGCACAAGGCGACGTCGAGGAGCGCTATTTATTGATCATCTTTGGAAATTGTGTGCAAGGGCGCGTAATAAGATTTTGCTTTCAATTGTTTCGCCGGATTCTGGTGTAGTTTGATGTGCCGATTCTGATCTGGCAATGAAATTGTTCTAGCACACCAGCGTTTTTAACAAATCGAGGTTAAAGTTCGATGTTCGACCAATTTGGGTTATTTTTGCTCAAAACGTTTACTGCAATTGTCTTTCAAACACTCGATTGAATATAGAGCGCATGCGCAGCTCTTACGCAGATGAGCGTACTGTAAAATAAGACGGAAAGCTTTATAGGGAAATGATTGTAGTGTTTTAGTTTAGTCCAGAGTTGGTGCAAGTGATGAAGTCCTACAAGTTGCACACTTGTTTCTTTCGTTAATTTCCTGGAATTTACTTGAATTATTTCTATTTATTTATATTGTGTGTTTGAAAACACATTCGAAGCTTGACCTCGACTTGTAGAACATTCCGGTGTGTTAGACAATTTTAGACAAATTCTTATTCACTACACCAAAATATACAAGGATTATTAGAATGGGAAGTTTGGCTCAACCGCCGCAACGAACTGCAAAAGCACGCTAAAAACCTATCTAATAATAATTCATATTCGCTTCCCAAGTGGATTTTGCGTTTCGAATGCTTTCAATCGGTAACCTACAACTTAAAACACGTCAATCAGGTTCAGGGCTAAAGCGCATACCAGTGAGAAAACGCCTCACTTAAGGCGACGCAAAACAAGCAGTTAAAATCAAGTAGATTTTATGTTCTCGAGGTTATGAAATTAGGGATAAAACTGGATTGTTTAGGTTGAAATGGTAGGATATGATCATTTTATTCACATTTGTTGTTATTTTACAAAGAATAAAGAGGAGAGAGTCTAGTGGAGCAAAGTGTTTTCATCGAATACACTGACTTTCATAATGGAGTTTATGAAATTAGGGATAAAACAGGATTGTTTAGGTTGGAAGGGTAGGGTATGATCATTTTATTCACATTTGTTGTTATTTTATAGAAAATAAGGAGGAGATGGTCCAGTGGAGCAAAGTGTTTTCATCGAATACACCTACTGTCATAATGGAGTTTATAAAATTAGGGATAAAACAGGATTGTTTAGGTTGGAATGGTAGGATATGATTATTTTATTAACATTTGGTGTTATGTTACAAAGAATAAAGAGGAGAGAGTCCAGTGAAGCAAAATGTTTTCATCGAACACATAAAGTCTACGTTCCAAAGAAACTATCGCCGCCCGCTCAATCCCTAAATTATACCGGATGGCAATGGGCTAATATCGCAAGAAATAAAATAGCGGGTGTGGCTTGAACTTTACAAATCTTGGAAAATTTCACGAGATATTTAAGCGCGGTCTAGAGCGTGACCATAACACAACTCTGCGCCAATCTCTCGGCTATCAGGTACCAAGACCCCAGTACCGATTCTTTTATTCTTATGGAAATGCCTCAACTGTTTTAGTTATTTCATTAGACATTCTAAACACCCTGTATATCGAACGTGTGTCGTGGCACGACTTGTCGACCTATCGACGGTTCGCCGCGATTCCGTCAATCGCAGTTCAAGTTCGAATGTTTCGCAAAAGTGTTCTCCCCAGAGTGTAAACATTGCGAAGCTGATTTATACGTCCGACCATCGCGATCGTTATAATTTTCTACTGTTATTACGATCAAAATGGCGGAAATGCGCCCAAGATGCGCCGGCATAATCAGCGTGCCGCGCGTTCCGCAACGTCGCTAAGCAAATACCGATTTGCAATGCAATTGCGTAATGCGTATAATGTCTGCATCATTGATTACGAAATATAGGTTGCAATCGTTAATCTTGCGGTCTTCCTGCGTCGCTCTCTAACAGTACAGCACTGATTTCTAGGTTAGAGTTCTGGCCGAAAACTGGTTTCGCTTCCCGCTCGCGCGCCACGAATGCGTCCAAACTCAGCCTCTGTCAGATTTTCACTTCGGCTCGAGCGCCTAGGTTCGTCCATGTTTCACCTGCGGCCGCGAGCGACTGCCCGGCTATCTGATCGCGAGTGTTCCCGCGCAAAGTCGAAACCTGCCGCGACTTGTGACCGATCGGAAATATCGCCTCGGCTAATATTTCGCTAGCATTTCGCTAATTATGCGCGAGGGCAATGAACACTCGAAAGGCGCGCCCGTCGCCGTCGTCTGTATTCCGAAAACGCACACGCGCGCACGGAAATACGTCGCGCATGTTTGCTCGAAAAGTGTCGGCGACGAGCGCGTGGAATTCCAAATCGGCGCCGCGCGATGAATACGCGCGACAGGTGGGAACATCGAATCGGGAGTCGCCCGAAATCGTTAGAATTCGTCGCCGGACGACTCTCGCTCGAACATATTTGTTACGGATCGTTGGCATTGTTGCTCTTGTTGCTAGAAAGTCGCACGTTCTTAATCCGCCACGGCTCGATCGGAATAGCCGCAAACGATCGATTCGTCGTTCCGACAATCGGACGATTTCCGCGCGCGCGATGCGTTTCCCTGGCCGACGGCGCTGCTGCTTCGATTTCTGCGCGTCACTTTCCGACTGCGATATCTTCATCATCATCGTCGTCGGCTGCGTGCCATTTTGTTTCGCCGGTTGCGAGGTGTTTTCTAGTGTGTCGCTTCTCTGCGGCGTCGACAATCTTCGCCCAGATCTAGCGAGCGCCGCTTCGTACTTCGTACTTTATACTTACACTTCCTATGGTCACGAGCGCGACACAGAAATGCTAATTGCGCGCGATTTATCGCAACCAACGCACGCGCGCACAACGCACGAATTGTTTTAGGCTATGTGCCGACTGGTGGGAAGTGACATCGACGATAATGTCATGTTAGTCGCACGACTTGTTCACAGGTGGCGCTCACGCGAGTTCAAACTGTTAAAACACTATGAAGTAAAATTTATAGCTTTTAAATTCGAATAAATTGGTTATTCTGTTTCTCAAAATTTGTAGAATGCAGACATGCAACCATCAAACTAAAACTTGTGGGGGAAATTGAATAAAGCATTCTTTAAAAAATAATTCCCGAAAAATGAAGGAATATGAAAGAAAAACATTGTTATTGTATAGTTGTAATTTGAAATCTTGGAATTTTTCCAAAATTGCACAGCAAACCATTCATATGTATCGACAGTCAACAACTAATGGCTTATTGATGCCATCTAGTAATATCCCGAAAAACTAAGTGACATGTCGTGAATACTTTGACTTTCTTTCACCAGAGGGGGCAAGATATCGCTTCGCAGCACGAGCGCTTTTCTAAACTTTCCCGCTGACCACCGTTCCACTTGCGAACTCGATTGTTTATTTAGTTATTATTCATTACTGCGCATATTATTTTACGTGTCAGCGGTCGGCGCACATTGTGAGATTAGCATCGGCGCGTCGCGATGCACACGACGAATTCCGAGCGATTTAAATAAGCGGCGCGCATCGAAATGCAACATTAACAGCGCGTTCGTCGAATTACAGGATCGACGCGATAACGCGCCGCGGACGTCGGCGTCCTGCCCGCCGACGACGACGTCGAAGGAAAGCGCATAAATACAACTAATGGCACACTTTTCCGCACAGGTAGGATGTAAATCGCGGCGCGCGCGGATGGGATCGAAAATAATTGTTTGCGAGGTAGTTCTGGGCATGTCCGGACGACATCCGCGCATTAGTCTTGTGTGCTTTCACCACACTGCATACGATCATGACGTTGCGCGCTTAGGTCTGCTACGTGTAGCGCCCTCTTCAGTTGTTTTTTGGTTTTAATGCGAAGGTCGTGCGTAACGCGCAGGTAGTCGAAAGTGAGGTTGTTCGTGCGGATGTTCGTCGCGCGGCTTTTCAGCTGCAAGTGCGCTGCACTTCTGTGGCATTATGCTAATCCACGTTGGGTTCCAGCTGTTTTCGTAAAAAGTAGTGCTCGCGTTGTGCGTACGGCTGAAACGGACGACCAGCTGCCGTTCGGTTGTGCGCGACAAACAAAACCGGCTCGTTGCTGGTCTATCGGCGGGCTGGGCACGCAACGAGCGACTAGTCAGTCTCGAATATTCGTTTTGTCACAGTGGGGAACTTGACTATTTCTGGCGAACTTCAAAATATCTGACGAGGGGCGACAGCTACTCGATGCCGACTTGGTACACCCCCAAACTGTTAAAAATGTACCAATTTTTATGCCATCTGAAAGCTAATTTTTTGCTTGCTTTTTCCGTGTTTATTTCATTCCAATCGATCAATTATTGGCCGAGTTATAAGCAAAAATCCAAATATGTTTATACCTAATTAAAATTCAGCCGCAGTTTGGAACTGCTACGCGTACGCCGACAGAAGAAATACAACGCTACGCGTAGCGTTACGATTCCTTTGTCGGCATACGCGTAGCAGCGACTGAATTTTAATTAGGTATAAACAAA
>JAODGE020007969.1:0-38044 GCA_027574965.2 Ecitophya simulans
CGTTGTTGAGGGTGTGGGACATGTTGACCTGTGCGTGTGTGTTTGTGTGTTAGTAAGTATGCGTGAGGTGCTGGGCCTTGTAAGCACAGCGGTGGACAAGTGTGGAGAGGTGGAGAGGTTTGCCACGATCAGCGATGGAGAGTTTTAGATTTACTCGTGGAGTCGTGAGAGTGAGTACCATTGTGTTGAGTGCATGTGCATGCAACGTGTGCTTCTGAGATTTCTTTAGTGTTTTCTTGTGTTTACAATGACGAACTGTGACAGTGATGGTTAGCAATTGGTATGAGGACATTACAGATGGTATTGCCTCTTTTGCAGACGTGCCGTTTATCTGAGTTTGTAGTGTGAATGAAGTGCACTGCGCAGTGATGCTATAATGGAGCAACTATCATATGATTTTATATCTGGAAGTAAGGGAATGCCAGGCACATTAAGTTGTTTTGCTTCGTATAGTTTGGCTTGTGAATATCCGAGGACCGTACTGGTTGTGGTGATTGATAATGCTGCATAACATAGCATGGGTATGGTGCAGCGAGTACCCGATACCGAGTGGGAGTTTGCCGCGAGCATAAGCGCGTCATCAGCAAACCGTTACGAAGCGTCTTGCAAGTGAATAGTACATGACGCTGGAGCACCTGAACTATGTGAAGTCTCTATTGTACAAGATGAATCGATTGTAGGGGTTGTAATACGTGGTTGCAGTTCTCTTTTTGATAGAACGGTACAGGGGATTAGGTGAATCTTCTCTGGGTTATTATGGTGCCGATGCTTGTGCTGAGGGGGGGAGTGTTACTCACCAGTTATGACGGGATGCCGCTGGAAAACGTAATTCTCGTTGTGCGCCTTAACTTTTTTACTTCGAGGTGGGCGCTCCAGGTGTTTCTCTTTGGGGTGTTGGTGTCTTGTGGGCGTGTCGCGGCTGCGTTGTGGGGGTCGCTGTGTCGGTGTTTGGGATTACAAATGGGCGGTGGCTGGTCGCCCGCAGGAGAGGGGGGGGGGGCACCCTCGCCGCGCGGGCACAGGCGAGGCCCCTGCCAAAATAAAATTAGCAGCCGGGCCGCTGGGGTTTTAGAAGAAGCAGGCGAACGGGAGCGTGAGGTCGCCGAGCCGGGCGTAGGTGTGGCCAAGTGACCTGTAGGCAGGCAGGCTGCGCTGATAGAGGGCTTCATAGTAAAGTGTGAAGAGGCGGATGGTGGCGATGGGTGACAGCTGCGAGATGACAGACTTGAGATGAAGGGAGGCTGCAGTTCCCCGCGGCAGATGTTCGAGGTGGGACGTTGTGTCATCAGGGTCAAACCCGCAGTGCGGAAAGAGTCGGGGATCCACAGAGGCGGAGATGTTGATGAGAGGGAGGCATCTCACCAGCGCTTCGTCGCTGGCCAGTCCGTGCTTGAGCATGATATCGTGTACGCACGTATCTTGGTGCTGGTGAAAGTGGGGCCCAGCCGCACGGTTGAGGTAGTGACCGGCACCGCCAAATGGCAGGCGAGAGAGGTGCTGCCGCTGCAACACCTGCGAGCGAATCCACGGCGGGTCGAGGAGCCGCATCGTCTCGTTCCACAGCGCGACACGCAGGCTATCGGTGCCGATTAGGTCGGTGTGCGGAGGCGGAGGTATCACTACGCTGCCCACGAGCGCGAAGAGGTCCTCAGGCGATTCGGCGTCGCCACTGCCGCTGGCCCGGAGCCCGTAGACTTCGCGTATGGAATCTGCGAGGGTATCAAGGCGTCTTGGCAGGCTGAGGCACTGCTCCCCCGAGTCCGGATCGACGGAGCGTACGGCGGCGCAGCGCGGGCCGAGTGGGGAGAGGAGCACTGCCTCGCGCAGGTTGAGGAGGTCGTGTCTGTGGAGCATCGCAGTGAGCGCGTTGAGGTTAACAAAAGTGTCGTCGTCGACAAGCGCCATCCAGCGCACCTCTGGCCGTGCCTGCAGCCGAGTCGCCATTTGCGCGAAGCCGTCGTAGAAGCGGAGCTGCGTCTCTGCCCATGGCAACGGGTTGCGTCCCCGCCACATGCGGCAGGTGAAGGCGCGTGGGCCGGACTCCGAAGGGACTCTCCCGCGTATCCAGAGCCCCGGGCGTGTGCCGGCGTGCTCCACCTCGTCGCTGAGGATGAAGAGGCTCTCCGCGGGTACGTGGGCGAGCCAGGTGCAGAGCGCCACATCAACGCACCAGTAGTTGTCGTAGTATCCCGTCACCACGGCCACCAGCACGTGGCGCGCAATGTAGTCCCTCGCCAGTGGGGTGACATCTGCGTGGGACCACTGCAGCTGGGTGACGTTAGCGTGCGACTGCGGGCACCATGGGCTGGTGGCGTGGCCTGCGGATGACGGCAGCGTGTGCGCCGCGATCATCTGTTCAACGGCTTGGGAGTGGAATGGGGGTGACGTGGTAACATCGTCCCGCATCATGATTTTGACCATTGTCAGTAGGAGGAACATGGCTGCCACTTAGGTGCACAGGTTGATGGCACGGTGTATGCCCCTCATGTCCAGGGATCTCCCCGTTGTTGGAGGGGGCTGGGTGGGGGCACACTACCATTATTACTTTAAAATAGCTCTATGAATGTAAAAGAGAAACAACAACAAAAGGCAGGTGGTGCTAATAGATGTATAATTGAGCGCAATGCCAAGGAGCAGTTGGAAAGTGGTTCAAGTGTGTGTGTATGTGTGTTTGAGGACTCATGATGACATACATGCAAACATTCATCATGATGTTTGGCGATACATGGTGCATGGGGACTGTGCAGGGGAAATGAAAAGAGCGGAAGATGCTGCATCCCTTTTGAGCAACAGTACCAGTAAACACATTCTGCAATCACACACAGACACACAAAAGAGGAGGTCAACCCCTCAACTTTCAAAAAAAAAAAATGATCATACCGGCACATAATATCATGTTGTCTCCCCCCCACCCCGCTCCCTCCCGTACTCGTCGGAGAGCCAATGACGACTATAAGAAAGGGTATAGGGGAGGGAAGTGTTGGGTAATAATTAATTTACATAATGAATTCCACGGCTTCAGAGAGCCAACAATCGACTCTGTTTTGCACGTGTAGCCCCAGGCGCCGCGTTCACGCTGCCTCATTCACACTCTTTGATCAGTTTCACTGCGAGTAGTGGGCGATGGCGGTGCAGCTCGTCCAGCACATCGGATCCTGCGTCCGCCCCTCCCTCATCGCCCTCCCAGTCGGCGACCTGTATCACGCGCAGGCGTGGCAGCGCGAGCCGGTTCGCGATCAGCGGGCACAGTAAGCGCAGAGGCCCCGCCCCACTCACCCACAGCTCCTCCACCAGCGCATCGGCAGCCAGGACGTTGGGTGGCAGGTGCTGCAGGGCAGTGCCGCCATCACCGCCGCTGCGCACCGGCCCTCCGGTGAGGCCGCGCATGTCAATCGCACGGAGGCGCTCGTGCACGAAGAGGGGCCACAGGGCGTGGATGGTGTGCACGTCGCGGATGTTGAGGTACTGGAGCTCCGGTAGCTCTGGCAGGTACTTGAGACCATCCGCACACACCGACGTGCCGCGCAGATGAAGGCGAGACAGACGGGGCATCGTGAGCAGCGGCATGATGGATGTCACGGAGTGGCACCCCGTCAGGTCCAGCTCATCAAGGGCAGGGAATGGCGTGCGCAGGGTGTCTGCTGCCCTCTCCTCGCAGCTGTCTGCGAGCACGCACCAGCTCTCCAGAGATGCGTCCGTGAGAGAGGAGGAGGTGTCGGCCAGACTGAGCATCCGCAGAGACGGGAACATGCCTGCAGGGGAGTGAAAGGCCATCCCTGTGCACCCGTCAAGGAGCAGCACCTCCAGCGAGGGCGCGAGCGGCAGGGCGTGCAGACCGGCATCTGTGACGCTGGTGTGGCCCAGGTCCAGCGTGCGCAGTGTGGGGATGGCCTCCAGCCCCGCCACCCCACTGACCGCGGCGCATCGACGCAAGCACAGCCGCTCCAGCGAGCGGGAGGTGCCGAGCCCATAGAGACCAGCGTCAGTGACGCCGGTCTCACTCACGTCCAGCACGCGGAGGTTAGGCAGGGAACCAAGGAAGCCCACCTCCGTCACACCCGCGTGCCTGCGCAACACCAGTGTCTCCACGGCGGAGCAGCGCGCTCCGAGCCCAGGGCGCGGGGCCCTGAATGCGGAGAGAGAGGTGGGCATGAGGCGTGGGGAGCTCGTCGAGGCGTCCAGGTGCCGCAGCTGGGGGGCCCGCGCGAGTGCGCTGAGGTCATCAACTCCCTCGCAGTCGCACAGACAGAGCCGCCGCAGCTCGGGACACTCTGCCACTCTCGCGATCCCTGTAGCTGTGAGCCGTGGCGTCTCACGTACGCTCAATACGCAGAGCGTTTCGATGCTGGCAAGCGGGCTGAGGTCAGTGAGGTGCGGCACGCGTTCGAGTGTCAGCACGCGCAGTGGGGCACGTGCCTGGGCGAGTGCCTCCAGCGCAGACGTGGTCATGAACGGCACATCGCTGAGGACGAGGCGCTGGAGAGTCTGCAGCTGGCAAAATGCAGTGGCGAGAGCGGTGTCCAGCACACTCCAGTGCGTCTGCTCCGCCGTTGTGCCGGTGTAGCCCAGCCTCACCTCTTGCAGCTTCTGACACGCGGCCAGCTTATCCAGTCCCGTCCGCACCGCCACGCCGCGGAGGTCGAGGCGGCAAAGACTCTGCAGCCCTGCCAATGCCCACACCTCCGTGAGGCTGGTACAGCCGGCCAGGCTCAGCTCCTCCAGGGCGACGCACGCGCCGCTCGCGAATGCCGCGATGCCGGCATTGTCTATCGCCGTGGAGTGCGCGTCCAGCCGCCACAGCGCCGTCAGTGTGGCGAGGGGCGCCAGGGCACTGACGTGCGCGCAGCTGCCCATACTTAGGTTCTGCAGGCGTGGGCAGGTCAGCGCGATGGTGGCCACAACGTCGTTGCCGATGAAGGTGCACTGGAGGTTGAGGTGACTGAGAAAGCGCAGGTGGGAGAGGGGGGAGTGCCCGCCACTGGAGAGCGTCAGCACCGGGAGAACGGTCATAGCGCGGTGGAAGCCGACATCACATAACTGCAGAAAAGGCATAGCGGTGGAGAGGGTCTTGGCGATTGGGGAGGCCTTTGCTGTGCCCATAAAGAATCTGTGGAATCCGCTGTCATCCATAACGGCGCCATTCACTTTGAGTATCTTCAGCCGTGACACCACATCGCTGTGCAGCGCCGCGGGGGGCAGCCCTGCTCTCTCCTCCACCTCCTCTTCCTCGGATGTGATGTGCATGTGCAGCAGCGGGTGACTGACAATGAAGAGACCCTCCAGCACTGGCGGCAGAGCTCCCATCTCCTGCCGGCTCACCGCCTGCTGTTGCTGTTGCTCTAGCGCCCCCCGCCCGTTCTCACTCCCCGCCGCTCCATACGGTGTCAGTGCCGTCGATGGCGCAGCGACTGGGAGGAAGGGCTGCGCCGGACCGAAGAGCATGTCCAGCCCGCTCCCAGCACCAGTTCGCGTCGTCGCCGCGGATGGGGGCAGTAGCTCCTCACAGACGCGTGCGATATAGCTACTGTGGCGACCGTACAGGTGCAGGTACAGGGCGGGTGGCGGCGGGAGCGGCCGTGCAACGTTGGCCGGGGGGCCACCTGCACGGCTGAGGGTGGATACGCCAGGCCGGTGCAGCCACCACCGCGTGCGCGCCAGCAGCTCCGTGAGAGGGGTGTCGAGGGGGTGGCTGTTGGCATTGGTGTTGCTGGTGGTAGGGCCGGCGCCGTCCATCCACACATACACGCTGCGGTGGTTTGGACCAGTGAAGTACCGCACCCGCTCCCGCGCACCGCTTTGTGGTGTCTCGTATCGATCACCAGACGCCTCTGCCGGGGAGCTGGCTGCCCCTTCTCCCCTCATCTCAACTTCCTCCTCCGCGTCTGTTGGGAAGAGCGGTGGACTGCTATACTCAGCCTGTATGACGCTGGTCTGTGCTGAGCACATGGCCGCTGCTCGTGCAGGAGGTGGGTCTGCAAGGCCGCCGGTGCTGTCGTGGTACACACACACGAGCGCGCCTACACGCACCCCCGCGTGGCGCTGGAGCCGGGCCTCATACACGCCGAAGGTTTCCCTCGCCCCGGGGAGCTGAGGCGCTGCCCCTGTGGGGCTCCACTCGTAGCGCTCTTCTGCACGGAAGGTCTCTGCGGCGATGCGCGCGGTGGGGTTGGAGGCCGCGAAGGCGAGGGGCGCGCCATCGGAGAGGTACGACACCACATGTGCCAACGCGGAGAGCGACAGCATACGATGCGGACACGCACGCTGCACACCTGCTTTTTTCGTTTGTTCGTAGCTGCTCTGTAATGGAGTGGCTGAAAGAGAGAAAGGGATGGGAGTCCTGGCTACTGTCCACAATACCGGTGTCAACGCGGCTATATATATATATAGAGAGAGAGAGAGAGAGCCTCTCTGTTTTGTGTTTTCTTTGCTAACTTTCAGTAAATCAATAGTGATTTGTTGAACGGAGAGGGAGAAGAGTCATCCGTTGAGAACAGTTGCCACTCATATGAGTAGGCGAAGTAGAGAGAGCTGTAATAATAATCATATGAGTGGAGGGGGGGGGTGCGTGAGAGACACCAGAGGTGCCACTGTCCTCCCCCCCTATACAGCCATAAAAAATGAGTTAAATCTTCGCTCTTCTTATTGGCCACATCCGTATACAAGTCACTCCACATTATATAAGGACACAGGTGTACAGAGGATCAACGCTAAAAATAATAAAAAAGGAGGAGCGAGAGGAATACGGAACATGCGCATCATGGAGCTACATGTACCATGAGGTAATGATGGAGAGAGAGAGAGGAGCGCGTACACTCTGTGACATGCCGCAATAGCAGCATATGCTTCCCTTCGCACATACATTACACACAAAAACAGAAAAAGTGCCACTATCCATTGACATGGAAGAGCCTCCCCATTCATTTTTTTTCCGATTTCCTTTTGACCACACCTGAGTGGAAAGAGCATCAAAACAAGAACAAAAACAGTTCACTGATATATATAAACAACGCACATACGCGAATAAGGAAAATAGTTTTTTTTGCTAGCCCGCAATGGGTCCCTTCTGAACTACACGTCGCACATAGTGAGTAGAATTTGCAATAATATTAGATGTTTGTTATCTTGTTGTCGTGGGCACAGAACCAGAGTCCCACGATATATATATATATATATATATGAAGCAGTGCGTCTTCCTATTCGTTTCATTTTCTCTTGACAATGCGATAAAGGAAATTCCCCATTTCCGCCCTACTGCTGTGAGGCGTAGGCGGGGAGAGGAACAGAATCAGCACTCGTTGCACAAACGGTCGGTAAGCTACCATAGGAGCAGGCACTCGATGCGCTCAATCACACACGTACGTATATACGCTGAGCACTGCACTTTAAAGCAGCGTCTAAAAGAAAACGAGACATCGTCTCTGCCAGTACTTCCAACAAACACACTATACTGAAGGAGCAAATGGGAGTGGGGCCATTTCATTGCATTATATGTACACAGGGATGTGCCGAAACGGCAACGGGAAAGGCCACCGCACCTACTCTCGCAATTTAAAAAAAATCAATTTGGTACACCACCTGTTTAGAGAGATAAAAAAGGATAATAATAAAAAGTGTACGCACACACACACAAGAGGCCATTTTCTCTTTCTATATGCTCAAGGGGTATGGGTGCTGTTCGCGGTCACGTGTGCGCACGGCATGCAGGTATGTGTCAGACATAGCACACGTACTGTGCAGTGTGCTACGAGCTGCTGTCAGATACATATTATTTTTGGGTTATCATGTGCTGTGAAGTCCCTTCCTTTTCCTTTCCCTATCGTAAAGGAAGATTCATGCGAGGGCCTGGAGAGTGACAATATCCGAGCCTATGTAAGACTGATGGGTGCAACATGAGCGAGGTGCGTAGCCAATATGGGTACACGATCATACTCACATCTCACATGGACTGTTACTTTATGGGTGTAGTATCCACTCTGAAGCTCTTGTGCACATAATCGACTCGAGTAGATTATCTCACTTTCATGATCACTGCGATATATATATATATATATATATGAAGATAATGAAGGAACGAAGCACATAGAAATAAGTTCGCCATAATCACAACACCAAAAAAGGATTAAAAAATATCTTGAATATTACGCGTGTGGAGGTACACGCTCCACATGCTGGTAACGATGAAGAAGAGGGAAAACACCACAAAAATGACACCAAGTTACAGTTATATGGGCACAGATAATCTAATATATATATTTTTTCATGTGATCGATCTTGAGGTTGGAACAACATTAATACACACATATACAGTGAGTAAACACGAAAGAAATGAGACCACTGCTTTTCCATTTTTATAATACCGACGGCCACTCAGTTATAAAACACACAAAAACTAAATATATACACGCGTGCATGCATACAATTAGTCACGTTGTATGTATGCATATATATATATATATATATATCTGTGTGTGCTTATATAAGTTTTTCATATGTATATACGTTCGACATACACAATTGAACACAATCAAAAGTTTTTGAAAGAACTGAAGAAGACACAAAACTCAATCCATTGCCACCACAACGACAACACTGGAGAAGCAGAACGCGATCCATGCGTCTGTTGACATACCTCTCCTGGAGACGCCACTTCGCTTCGCACCGTAACTCTTGATGGCTGCAGTGCGTACGCGAGAAGGTGACGACTTTCCCCCACGGTGATGAGGGAGCGAGAGAGAGTGAGCCGAAGTGGTGACAGTGTGAGGGAAACTGAGAGGTGATGAGAGGGGTGTTACTAAAAGAGGATTATACACACACACCACACACATCATGTTAGGACATGAAAGTAACTGTTCTCAATAGGCATAGAATATTGAGAGCAGAGCGAGGAGCAGCAGCACCAAGGATCCGATGAACCCACAAGTCTTGCTATCATTCTCGACACTGTAGCGCCTAATGTACTGCAGGTGGGCTTGGTGGAGGGAGTAGTCGCTTGAACTGCCACCCCCGTGAGCAGCGTTTGTGCTGTCACTGGGGCTCAAAGAAATGAGGACTGATGCGGGCCGCGGCAGCGGTGACACCGATGACGAGGAAGTGGTGCCAGTGGTGGCGCAGTTGGCGGACGCGGTGGCCACAGCGGAGGCGGACGGGCGCTTCCACAGCTCCTCGCGTTTTACGAGGAAGTCTTGAAGGTTCTTTATGTTATGGATGCCCTGGAGGTCCTTCAGGGGGCGCCGGCAGCGTGGGTGGGGCACTGCGGTGCTGTTGGCCTGCCTCGAGAGTTCGGAAGGGGCTGCGTGCTTCTCACTCATACTGGCAAGAGCACAACCACTGCAGCCAATGAAATCGTCTGCTCCAAGAGTGAAGAAGGGTGACGCAACCATTACAATGGGTGAGTCAAGATCCCGCCGGGTCGTCGCCTGGGCTGATGACACACTCTGGTGTTCATAGCCGCACTCGTCCCAGTCCGAGAAGGACGAGGATGACATGTTGGTGGTGCTGCAGTCATCACATATGCATTTGGCGCGGCCGGTACATCGGAGCCTTCGTGAGAGCTGTTCCTTGCACAGGCTCTCAGTAAAAGATGTCCCGTGTGAGGAGATACTCGAAGTGGATAACTCGATCGAGTACAGGGATACAGACAGATCGTCATGAGAACGCTGCGGGGTTGCGAGAGAGAGGAGGGATTGCTGCAACGCCATCCGTGCAATGGGTGCCCTTGTGCTGTTCAATATAGTAAATAAATAAGTGCTTGTATTTCTCTCTCAAGTGGCTCGTAAGTGGGAGGGGAGGGGGGACTATGCGTTCCGTTAAAGAGCGCAAGTGTGCAGGGGTTTAAGAGAGAGAAAACTAAAATAATAATCAGGAGTTACACTCCTCCTGTCTACTGCCTTATTGTCTCCCCTAAAGAAAGTTGCTTCCTCTTCTATAATGGAACACCTACCAAGGGGAGATTTTTTACCCCTTTTCCCAGTTCGTACCCAGCGACTGTTGCTGAGACGAACTACGTATGTGTGGTTAGGGTTTTGTGATTAGACGGTCTTGTTTTGTTAGAGCGATGCTGCCCGTGAGGCGCTATTTGCGCACGTTTGTGGAGGTGCTGATTGGATGTCCCTCACGCCACTATACTGCTTAGCATCCAGGATGCAATCGACAGTAAGAGCAGCAAAGCTTGCATATATATATAGAGAGAGAAATAAGTGTTACGGAGGGCAATGTGAAAAGACAGCGGATAACAGAGTGACACACACAGACACGATTGATGTGGTAGGTACAGTGCCAATTATAATTTGACGAGCTGGTGTGTGTATGTGTGTGTACTTGGTGTGCAAGCGAATCATTATTTTCCGTACCGAATCTCTTGTACTTCCACGGGGCAGTATCACAGTTTTTTTTTGCAATTGTCGAACGCACCGATGCGGTGTGGGCGTCGCCACAGTTGACAGCAAGTATGACGCTAGACGTGGTGTCGCCCTATGTTATCACCATGTAAGAAATAATCATAAACAGACAAGACACATTTAAAAACAACAACAGCAACACACGAATGAAAGTAGATAAAGAAAACGAAAACTATATAAGTATGTATGTATGGAGCAATATGAGAGATCAAGAAGACCAGACCCTTCAGGTGGTAGCGTATATGCACCATGGCAACGGGTATCATGAGTCATCACTCACCAATCACAGCGCACGCACACAAGCGCGCTTACAAACACTACCACGCATCGTTGTCATTCCTCCTCCCTTCCCCCCTTCCTCTCCCATCCATTAACAAGCACTGAGATGGAGAATCGTCCACCGACAGTAGTGGACTCATTGGAGTGGGCGGGAATGGGAGGGGGGGGGGGTCTCTTTACGCCCTCCGCCCGCTTAGAACTCCATCTCGATGAGGTACTTGATGCGCGCGCGGCTCTCCTCGTAGACCAGGTATTCTGACTGCATGAAAGACGACTTCTCACACCCATTTTGCGGGACAGCCTTGCTCTGTGGCACGGTCACTTGGCCCCACTCCCCCTTCACCTGAATGCTCTTGCTGTGGTCCGGCTCGTTTCGCCCGCAGGCGAGCACGGAGGTGGCCTTGTAACCATTCACCTTATTCGAGTTCAAGCTGGAGTCATCTGAGAGGATGCGCTTGACGCTGTCACCCATGCATACCTCCACGAGGAACATGATGCCGGTTTTTCCATGGCAGCCAACGTACCCGCTGCTCTTTCCATTCTCGCTGGCAAAGTAAAGGCCACGCCCCACCCGTCCGCCGGCGTGCGGCATTATGCGCAGGCCCGTCTTTAGAATAGCTGCCACCACCGCAATGTTGGTGCCGTGCCACAGGAGGAAGCGTCCCTCTGTCTCCTTGCCGTGCTTGCTGTCCATCCGCTTCTTGTCCTCCGGTCGATCCACCGTGAAGATGCGCCGCACCTTGCACTTGCGGTAGCCCTGGGTCTCCTCTGTGTACTTGGTGATCATGGAGTACTCCTTACTCTTCGGGTCAAGGGTCGCGAGGCGGCAGTCGAGCTCCTTGTACTTCTTGTCAATTGGATTCTCCTCCACCTTCTTCGTTGCAGCTGCTCTGTCGAGGGCTACGGCAATTTGGATGTCGCCGAGCATGTCCAGTAGATCGTACTTGTCCTTCACCATCTCGAGGGTACTGATGGTTGGCGGTACGTTGCGGCCAAAGTCGTGGGGAATGATAGTGTAGAACGTCGAGCTCAGCTCCGCCAGCTGCGCGCTACTTGCGCCCCCTTTCTTTTTTCCGCTGCCAAGCAGGTTTTCAATCTGCTCCAGCGCAGCGTAGCCGCGGTCCAACTGCCCCTTGGTCAGCTTCCCGAGTGGCATGCGGTTGGCGTCAATGTTCTTCTCCTTCATCTGCTTGTTGAACATATCCTCGTCGAAGATAAGGGTGAGCATGCTCTGCATGTCCTTGTCGAGCTTACTGGGCTTCACTTTGGCTGCTGCGGCCGTGGGGCTGTGTGGGGTGCCGCCGCCTCCGCCGGCAGCAGCAGCAGCAGAGGTGTCTCCCTCACTCGCCTCGGTCTCCACAAGGTCGTACTTGCTAGCAACGGAGGTGAAGGCGGAGTGGTTATCCTTCACCGCATCCCAGTTGTTCTTCGTCTTGTCCTTAAACTTGGAGGCAAACTGCGCTTGCGCCGCGTCCAGGCCACCGGTGAAGGTTGCCTGCTGCCCGGGTTCCCCCACACGACCCCAGCGGGTGAAGCAGGCGTAGGAGGAGGCGGACACCTCGATGAGTTGGATGATGTAGTACTTGTTGTTGTTATGGCCAATGTTGGTTTGGTTCAGCTTCACCGACCACGCCACCCCACCAGCGTCCAGATACACCTGACCAGAGAGGTTGCACTGCTCATCGACCCTGGGCCCGCCCGCGGTGTGCACGCTGGCGCCAGCTGCCGCCTTGCTTGACTTGACCGGTGGGACGGATGAGGCGCTGCTGGTGGCATTTCGGGCACGTTTCGCAGGAGGTGCTGTTCCCACAACCTTCAGTGCTGCCTTCTTTGGTGGCATCGTTAATAACGATAGAGAGGGGAGTTATTTATGGTGGTTGCAGTATTGATTTGGCCTGTATGTGTGTGTGTGTGTGTGACGTGTCGCTTGTCAGTGAGGAGGCAATGAGGCGCTAAAAGTTGCTGCCAATGGCATATATGTATGCACCAACCAAAGAGGGAAAATGAAAGAGATTAAAGGCGAACAGTTGTGTGAGTGATAAAACAACAGGAGAAGCAGTAATAGCACAGAGCAGCGAATCAGCAAACAGTACGTGCCATTCAATATTGCATACATATACTTCGCACACACACATTTTCATATAAGTTCGTACGTCCACTCACACAAACAGTAACTACTATTACATCCATCACGGTCATCATCGATGGCTCCCTATCTCTCTCTGCCTTCCTGTACAGCTCCCCCGCTGGAACAAAGAGAGATATAGGAGTTCGTTAACTGACACGTTTAGTGTTCACACGATGAGGTCCAGTCGCTTCGTGACGTACGCCCACATTGGGAAGACCAGAACCAGCGCCAGTGCAGCCATCATTACTCCCACAATAATCCAGAAAGGCCTCGTCGTCTCCTGCGCGTTTTGCCACGGCACGAAGCAGTTCATGCCCCACTGAGAGGCCACGATGCTCAACGGCAGTGTCGCCAACGCCGAGTAGCTGATCATGAGCTGGAAGTAATCCATACCGGTGCTCGCGGAGCAGTTGCGGTAGGTGACATTGGATGCGTAGATGATGGTGGTGTTGCCAAGAATAACACGTGCCACGTCCAGCTTAGCGAGCTCCTGCACAATCACATCACGAGTGCTGCTGCTGCTGCCCGTGTCTCGCTGCCGCGTACCCCCTGCAGAAGTGGCGGTGGTCTGGCCCGTCCAAGCGTCGCGCATGCCGGGGGGTGCCACCACCACAGCTGAGGAGGGGTTCATAAAGCTCGCAACCGTAAACATCACCGGCCTCCGTAGTTCCTCTAGCAGCCGCACCTTCTGGTAGAGGAGACGTCGGTGGACCGCCAGCTTTCGACGGAGCAGAAGCACCCGGCGCAGCGCGTCCGCCTGGTCGCTCTCACGATCAGGCACGATGAGGGGGAGCATCGCGTCAATGGCGTCCACCTCACTGAGCACGGCGGTCATGTTTGGCAGAAAGGCATAGCACACAGTCGAGAGCAGCAGCTCGACAAACGTGGCCGTGCAGAGTGTGTGGGGCTGGACATCACCTTGTCGCAGCCGCACAAAGACTGCTTCCTGCAGCTTCTCCCACCCTTTCACCCTCTCCAGCTCACGCGAGGCAGGGGGGCCGAGCCGTCCAGCCGCCGCGCTGGCGAAGGAGCTCGCCGGGCACCACGTCACACACCCACTGGGGAAGCACTGCACAAAGATGGCCGCCATCCTCGCTACCGCTTCTGGGCTGTCTAATGCCCGCCCGGCCACGTCAGGCACGCTCCTGTTCCGCTGGTGGGCCCCACCCACATCACCCGCTGTCGCTGCTCTCTCCGCCTGTGTCCCGACATGCCACCCATCTTCTGCACGCACGGCCGCCGTATGATTTTCCAGAAGTGCCGCCAGCTTCATGGATACATACACACCGGCCGTCACGGCGGTTGCTGCTTTGGCGGTGCTCGATACGGCGGGTATTAGCTGCCGGCGATGAACGAGAACACTATCACGTGTCTCCATGTCGATATCTTCGTACAACCCGGCAACTACTGGCCCCTCCTCATCGCCGTCGTCGCTGCTCGACGACGAGCTGGTGGACGAGGCGATGGCTGCGTGGTGGTGACGCTGGAGGCCCCGCTGCTTCTCCGCCAGCACGGCTGTGAGTCGAGTGGTGCTCTCAGCGTCGAGGCCAGCCATCTCCCAGACATGCCGGAGCGCATCATCGTCAGGGGATGGCACCCCGTGCAGGTCCAGCCAGATAAAAGATTCGCCTCCCAGCGCTGCCGTCGCGCCGCCGCCGTGGGGTGACCCATTGATGGTGCTAGCGAAGCCGACTCTGAGTAGCTCCACCAGCAGGTCACGCACGGTCGCGCAGCAGTACGTGTGAATTGGCGGCAGGGGGGCGCCGGCCGCCCCTCCAGGCTGCGGTTGCGTCGGGCCTCGGGCGACAACTAAGCGGACAGAAAACGTGGGAACGTGGACATCACGTAGTTTCCTTGAATGCCGCTGCGGATTGGCGGCGCTCACACCGCACTCTCGTGCCACCACATGCCGTACCTGCTCGTCCGTGATGGGACTTGGCAGGGGAAGGGAGGCTGCCTCGGATTCCCGGGCAGAGGGTGAGGAAAAGAGGGGGACATCGACCTCGGCGCTGACCGGCTCTACCAGTGTTCCCCACAGCTGAGCCATATGCTGATGGCCTATATAGTTGTGGGTGAGTAGTATCCTATTCTCTTATCTTTGTTGGCTTCTTCATCATTCACTGACACCTCCTCCCCCTCAGTGAGCCTATTGATGTAACGCGCAGGCGCCACAGTTTGTTATGATCGTATGATTACTATCACAACGCCACACTCAGCACAATGACAAAAAAGAGAGATAGAATATGCCTGTTCCTCAAGTGGCATAAGAGAATCGGCCAGCTTTATACTATATTGAAATAAGGGCGCGTATGCACACACATGTACACACATCCGGTACACAATCTACACTGAGAGGGGATTAACCAGCACACGCCCCCTCTCCATACAGTAATTCAATACAATCAGTATCTTCTTGGGGTTCCAGACATATTACTGATAAACACACACATACACACACACACACAAAATGATATTATTTTCTTCGATGTTCAATCCCCATTGAGGGCAGTTGTGTCTACATACTATACTTTCATTCTCATCTATTATTTATGAACATATCACCACACAGGGCCGCACACTACCAAGGGGAAAGCCAAAACGGCCTTACCACACACGCGTAGCGCAGGAAAAGGTGCAAAAAGGAATACAACACAACAACAAACAACAGTAAGTAATCTTCATTCCCATCCTCGAAGCGGTATCAGTAGCAAAGATAACGGTTTTCGTATTCACAACGGAAACAAAGATTGCAATGCAATTGTGAGAAAAGGGAAAAAGTAAGTGTTGAGCTCATCAGGAGGTTGAGAAACAAAGGGTGCAACAACAATAATAATAGTAATAATAAATGAAGCCTGCTCAGTGACAGAGAGGGGGGTGCACCTAGTCGCCCAGCATTCCATAGTCTCCTTTCTCATGAGAGAGCGCAACACAACTGCTCATGCAGCGCCTGGGCACATACCATGCATACAAGTACGTGCATTCCAATTTACATAGGACACACACAAAAAATAATAATCATAATAGCTAAAGCACTTATTTTGAGAAATGAACTCCTATCGCTGTTTAGAATATCATAACACAGAGGGAAGAGAAACAGCGATAAGATAGTGATTAGAAGAAAATAAGTAGCGAAAATAACAATAAAAGACAACCACCACAGCAACCACGACAGCCCCCCGCGCACATGTGCGCTCAGTGCCACATGCATCGGTGTTAGCCTGCTCAGTTGTACCGTTAAGAGGTCTCCCTCTTCAGCGAGGGCCGGGCCGCGCATATCTCCACCGCCTGAAGTATAGGAACACGACCCGCACGCCGACCACCGTTCTTGCCGCCGCACACTCGCTCTCTTGATGCCCCCTGGCTAGGACCCAGCGGCTTCACACTGGAGTCCTCGTCAAAAGGGCGGAAGCTCGTAGTGGAAATGTTACTCGTACTGCTGCTGCGGCGGTGGCTGGAAGCCCGGCCCTCACTCCCTGCGATGCTCGCCGTAGTGGAGCCGAGGCCCTGCAACCAACCGTTGCCACTGCCTCGTTTAGAGGCCTGCTGCTCTCGCTGGAACTCCATTTTTCTCCTGGAGTGGGTCGGGTTGCCGAGGACGCGTGGCGCCTGATCGTTCTTCGCTCTGCGCCGCGCGGCGTTGCTGCTGGCCCTGGAAAGTGGCTTCCTGGGGCTGGCTCCAGCGTGCGAACTCCGAGGCTTGCACGCGGAGCCTGCTAGAGATGAAAAGGTGGGCCGCACCGCGTCATCTGGTGTGTGCGACTGGTGGACAGTGGATTGCGTGTCTCTGTCGCAGTTCTGCTCAGGACTAAAAGTGGGCCAATCGCTGGTGGGAACGAGCGGCTGGAGATCAGCCATGCGCGCGGCTGCGGCGCTACTGGCCGGCGCGGTGTTGACGCTCGCACCTCTGGAAACCATATGAGCAGCAGTGTCTCAGAAGGGACCACCGCCGTCACAAATGTCGTGCAGTGAGATCGTGTACGTGAGTGTGCTAAGTCAGTGAGTAATAATAATAAAAAAGGTACGAGCCGCGCAGAGAGATAGAAAGAGAGAGAGAGAAACAGCGGACAGCCTGCTGATTGGCAAGTAAAAAGCAGCCTGCTTGTATGACATAAACCAACGCTAGTTTGGAAGTAATACATATATGTCACACCAAAAAGGCATATATTGCCTATTTTACGCACGTTGCTGCCACCCCAACAGCGGCAGTATGGAAAAGAGGCAAAGCAAAAAGCACACGAAGGGGGAGGCAGCTGTGGTGCTTATAGTTTGGTGGGGGCAATGCACACACAAAAAACAAAGCAATGAATGAATCAAAATAGTGTTTGTTTTTTGAGCAAAAAAGGCACCAGGCGGGGTGGGAAAGAGTTATGTGTACGATCAGTGTGTGTGCGTGTGTGTGTATGCTTTCTCCTAGTGTCGCTCCCTACGCTCTTTGAGTTGTGCGTACGATATGATGTCCAGCTCGTATGCTGTCGCCTTAATCGCTAGTATAGAGTCCTCCGTCACAAGCACGACAGGCTTCCCATAGCCGCGGCTCCGACGACTACGCACTTTCCCATCACGAAGAATCTCCTCGTCGTACTTCCCGTCATCGCTGCACTCGGCGGGATGCACACCGGCGAAGTAGCACGCACAGGAGAGTATATGCGTGTCTGCGGCACGTGTGAATTCGTCCAGTGGTCCATAAGACTCCTTCTCGAGCTGAAGGATAACACCAGAGGAGATGGAGCGACCCCGCTCCTTCCACGTTGGACTGTTCTCCATTTCCTGAAGGAGCTTGGTTTCTTTCAGACCCTTCAACTCACCGTACACCTTGCGCGGGATCACAATGATGTCCTTCCCTGGTTCCCGCAGGATATTTATTGCACCGCTCGACTCTACCAACGAGCAGGTATCGAATATAATGCACATGCCATCACTCCTCAGGGTCTCCTGCGTGTTCATTCTTTTCCTTTTAGCTTGTATAGGACGATCTCAGCTCTGTGACGCTGCTATACGTGCACGAGGGTTATAGCACGAAACGAGGTGATGTTGGAGGATAAATAGGATCAATTGTCAGATGAAAATGATAGCAAAATAAAAATAATAGTATTTTAAAAAAGACGAATGACGATGCTAGTGAGGCAGTGGGAGCATCTGTTTTTCAATTAGAGTGGCCTACCAGGGGATCGAGCAGTGCTTTCTCTACACTTCGTATAACGCAAGTACAGACAACTCACATTTGTAGCTTCCAAAATGAGAACGCACGCACATACGTGCACACACAAGATATTTGTATATATATATATGTATATATTCATACACACTCTCACACGCGCGAACAATTCCACTGCCACTCCACTTCCTTGTGTTTTCTTGATTGGTTGGAATGCACACACAGTACGAATGTATATATACAATGTATCTGACGGTACATAAGAAGGGGAAAACAGTGGGAGATGGGGTGAAGAGAGAAAAAAAAGGCATTGAAGCAGTTTCACCGCATTCAGTGCTTCTCCTCCACTGATTTGATATAATATTATATATATATATATATGTACGCGTTAGCTTTCCAACTACTTAGTAGGTTCCTCAGGCGCACACTCGGCAGTTCACACCCGCATTCAAACAGCTTGTGGAAAAGAAAGGAAACTAAGAAATATACGAAGATACATTATCAGTAAAAATAATATCAATCAACACACAAAAAATTGAAGATATATAATAGTCATCACTATGAATTACCACGGCATTATACTAGCCAAAACTATCGAGAGTGACATATATATATATATATATATATATGTAGCAGGTGAGCAGACATAGTGGAGCACGTATGAGGGGCATCTGAGGGTGGTACTTGCCAATTTCTCAATATCCATACGATCTCTCACCTTAAGAAAACAAAATGCCCACACCACACAGAGCCTGGAAGGACGGTGGAGACATTTCTATGCGAAGGAGAGCAAAGAGGATGTGCGTGTGTGTGTGTTCCCCCTTCTCAAACAACAGCAAACAGCAAACACGTGGCTGGCTTCTAGTATATGCCCCCATTGTCCTCCACGTCGTCTACACCAATGAAGGTGACAACCGACCGCATCTCCCCACTTTGCAGACTGCCCGCCGAGGAGTGCGCTACGCTAGCATGTGAGGAGTCTGCATACGAGCCCGAGCCCTGGTGCTGCCTGCGCAGGGAGGAGGGGGCCCCATCACCTTTAGTGGCCAGCGGGGAGGACTCCTGTCCGTCTAACTTGCGGCCACTGTGTGCGTGTGCGTGTGGGCTCAGGCCATCAAGTGGATCCTTCATTTGCAGCGGCGACTGCCGCACTTTCGTAGCGGCGGTCTCATCGCGCAGTGGGGCGTGGGATTTCCCATTTTCGGTTGAACCTGCCTTCTGCATCGGCGTGGTGTTCGCGACGCCACCGTTGTCGTCTTCGTCGTCGTACCCCTCCTCTCCCTCTTCACCGATGTCGGAGAGGGTGAAGTCGTAGTTCGTCTCTGGTGGCACCCAGTTGGCCCGGAGCTTCCCGCCTGGTAGCGAGCGCCGGGGTATGCGCGCGGACTTTGTCTTGGGCCGCTTAGGGTCGAACGCACGGCGATGCACGAGAATGCTCACAGTGGCGCGCGGGAGGCTGCCGTTATGCTTTGCCCTCAGTAGGCTTCCATCTGAGCTGAAGGGGCTCTTGATCGCCCTGGTCACGGGTTTGCTGACGGCCCGGGAGGTGGACTTACGTGCTGGGAGGGAGGTCGTCGCGGTGAGTTGCGAGTACTCCTCGATCACTTGACGTGTAACACGGTCCATCTCCCCCTGCTGCTGCCGCTTCCAGTCGGCAGAGTCGGAGAGGCGCGAGCGACTACTAGGGAGGGAATCGTAATTGCTGCTGTTGGCACTCGGGGAGCCCGGCGGCTGTGGCGGCAGTGCAGCGGAGAGCTCTGCGCCGCCACCAGTGACGGACGCAGAAGCCCCCGCGGAGGAGGAGGAGAGGGAGGCCCTGGTGGTAGTGGTAGAGGTGTTCGCCTTGTACAGAGGGGCGTCCGACATGACGGGGGAGAAGGGATTGCAATGCGACCATTCGTTCCGCGAGGGAGCCTCTATGATAGCGGAGTCCGCCTTCTGTGACTTTGCAGGATTCCTCTTTGCGGTCGCTAGAGCGGCGGCAGTGGGGCCGACCTTCAGCGCGGTGCCGCTGCCGCTGCGCACCACCACCGGCAGCGTCGTCGGGGCCCCGACCTGCCAGGTGGGGAAGTAATGACCGTCCAGCAGACCCTTCTGCCTCCGCTCCTCGCCACCACCCTTGATGGTGGGGGGGTGGGGGGAGGAGGAGGAAGAGGAAGAAGAGGAGGAAGAGGAGGAGGAAGAGGAGGAGGAGGCGCTGCTGATTTTGTTGCCGCCATTCGTCGCTGTGGTGAGGCGCGGTGAGGGGAGGTCGAAGACTGTAAGCGGTGAAAAAGTGGGCGGGGGTGGGATAACGGAGAAGGAGTTGGGTGAGATGTGCGTTGCGGTCACCTTCCCGTTGCCGATCGGCTGCTGCTGCTGTTGCAGTTGTTGCTGTTGCTGCCTCACTGGCTTCTGCTCGAGCGAGTTCAACAGCTTCTGTGAAGGGGCAAGGAAGTCTGCCGCTTGTGGGCTGTACGTGGGACTGGCGAAGACGACTGGGCTGATAGCCTGCTGGACCGTCCAGGACTCACTCAGTTCCCGCCGTTGTAGCGGGGAAAAGGGCAGCAGTGGGGTCTCTGTGAACACCTCACTGACCCCGGACCTGGCACCGCCGTCACCATCCTCGTCGTCGACCAGCAAGGTGGCGCCAAGGTTCAGCATGGGCGAGGAGGGGCTGGCAATCCGCAGGCTACCTCCATACTGCGGAGTCATCCCCAGCATCATGTCCGGTAGGGCGAGGGTGCTCAAGTCCACTCCGCCGCTTATGGAGGCCAAGCTGTTGCGCAGCGGGTTGCTATCAATGCCTCTATGGGACGCGCGTAAGTTACGCTGCCACAGTGTCATGGCCGGCCCTCCTCCACTCCCGCCATACGTGGATGTTCCGGGGATGTCGTCGGCAAGTTCTAGCGGCCCCCAAGCTGCGGGTGACTGCGGGGGCGAGCTGAGCGTGTCATTGCGCAGTAGGGAGATGCTGCTTTCTCTAGTAAAACTCATTTCCATCCTGAACGCCGCGCACGACCGCTTTTACGATGCCACGAGCAACTGCTCGGATACCCTCCCCCCCCCTTTATATACAAGTATATGTATATGGGCAAGTAGATCTGTTGTTTTTGTTAGAGCTTGTGCTTGTATGTGTATCGGACTCCGAGAGCACAACAGATCTCTAAATTAATAAAGAAATACTGCACAGATGCTAATATGATGGTGATGGCCGCTCTCCTTTTCGTACGTGTGTAAGCTGATGCGTAAGTATATATATATATGTGTATGTATGTACGTTTGTCCGCTTGCGGGTTTGTTACACGTGCGGCTGGCCTGTGGCAGGTGTGTGTGTGAGAGAGCTTGCTGTCAACAGGGAGGAGTATGGGCAGCTAAGATCCACCTTTTCGCATGAATCCAACAACATATATATAATGGTAATCAGAGGGTTCAAAAGAGGTGAATGGAGGGGAATATATAACTCAGTACCCGGCACATTTCCATACGGGCTAGGAGGCATGATGGGGAATGGAGAAACAGGGATCACTAAATAGTATGGTAGGTGAAAGCGCAGGATTGCGCTGTCAAGACATTTTACCGGGCCAACTGATCATATGAATTCGCGCAGCACAACAATGGCACATCACTAATCGTCCATACCTCTGTGGTGCTTGGGTGCATCCAGATTCTCTTCAATGTAGAAGAAAAAGAGGAAACCAATAATAAAACTTTGAATTATGCTCTTGCAAGCTTATGTTTTGCGTATACAATGAAAAGAAGAGTCACACGATACAGTATATCAGTTACAAGAGAGAGAGAGACAGTGCCTCATGCGCTCTATCGCATACACCGAGAGAAGGGGCACTCATGCAGCGATGATATAGAACCCACCCCACTCTTGGCAACGATGTGAAACACACTTTGCCCTCACGCCTCCCTCCCTCCCTCTACAGAGAGACAAACCACCATTTATTTTTTATGTGTTCGCGTTGTTTCCATAGAATGGAGAGAGAGAGAGGAACCCCTCCCCGGTGACGGGCTGTGCAGAGGACGGCGGGGGTGGGTGGGGAGGAGGAATGGTGGACATAAAACGGAAAAGAAACGAATAAAGCGGAGATGAACCATAACAGAAAAAAGGGAAAAATATGACCCACAGATAACGGCAGTGTTTATTGGGTGGCATTTTTTTTGCGAGCATCACAAAGCGCGCGCACGAAATGCACATATTTACTCACAGTACTATAGTAAGATGGCAGGGAAATAGAAAAAGAGGAACAACAACAGTACACTAACGATGAACTCAAAACACCTCTGACACGCCGTACAAAAAGGCAGAAATTTGAGAAAAAGAAAAGTAACCGTGGCGACTGGCGCGCGCACACACACAGACACCCACACACATACACGCATGCGTATCTCCCTATGTGTCGTGCCGTCACGCACTTTCCCCCACCTGTACTAACGCGTTGCAACGTTGCACCGTTTGTGGGTACCCGAATCTAATATGAGACGCACAAAGAAGTAGGAAAAAATATGGCAAACCGTCTCTACAGTGACCCGCAATCTGATAAAAGAAAAGACACACACACACACCAGTTCCGCCTTGTCAGACTATAAACAGACACGTACATATATGTGTATATATAGTCTTCGCTTTCAGCGGCTGAAGCCGTGCTGCGCTGCGTGGACACTCAGACCCACACAAAGGTCATGCTTAAAAACAGAAAAAAAATGATAAAGGATGTGTGTGGATTACCCAACACAGTAAATAGAGTAACAATGATCTTCGTAGCACACTAACAATAGAGGTGTAACGCAGACACACACATACACACGCAAAGAAAGGGAAAAAAGCACACCTGTCACTATGAAAGCACCGCTTCAATTAGCCCGAACATAATAGTTGCTCTGCTCCTTGCTGCGACCGCTCTTGATCTTCACGTTCTTTTTCACCACCGGCTTGTCCTTCGAGGACACCTTCTTCTTCTTAGAAGAGGATCCGCTCCGCTCCTTCTTGCCGCCACTGCTCCGGCGACTCCTACTCGACGCGCGACTGCCTGCTGAGCCGGAGGAGCCCTTCCGCTTGAGCTCGCCGTTGCGCCGACGTCGCTCTCTGCTGCGGTAGGAGGAGCCAGAGCCCACTGAGGAGTTGCCGTCGTTTTCATTGCCGGAGTCGGCCTCGAGCGCAGGCGCTGCTGGCGGGGTGGGTTTGGGCTTTGGTTCCGAGGCCATCGGTCTGTTCTCACCACTCACGCCCTCAGCAGCCGTGACCCCGGGCGCTTCGTCTCCATAGGTGTTTGGTGCGTATGCTGAATCCGCAGCGTCCATGGCGAACAAGCTGGGCTGCTGGCCCGCTGTGAATGCATTGGACTGTTCCTGACCATTACCCACAAAGGTGCTTGGCATCTGGTACATGCTGCTGGGTCCGTAGGTAGAGGCAGGGATAGAGACGCTGCTCTGCTCCTGCGGCTGGGCCGGGCCAGCGGGTAAACTGGAGGGAGCCACGTAGAGACTGGAGGCTGTGATATCCACCAACGAGCTGCCGTTCACCAGCGGCGCCGTTGCAGCCGCGTCCTGGCTGGATACCTGGGAGGGCATGGCGGCCGCGGTGCTGCTGCTGCTGCCAGGCTTTGGCATGACGCCGCGTGGCTGCGTGCCCGGTGATTGCGAGGCGGTAGAGGCAGATGGGGACTGAGATTGGACAGAGCGCGGGGCCTGGGCCATGGACGTGGTCGCGGCTGGCGATTGTGCGGGGGGCTGCTGAGGCTTTGACTGAGACTGAGGGGAGGTGGCAGCGTTGTCGGCAGTGGGCGCCTGCTGTTGCTGCTGCTGTTGTTTTTGTTGCATCATCATCATCTGCTGCTGTTGCATCATCATCATCTGTTGTTGCTGTTTTGGTGTCATCTGTGAGTTCTCTGCGAACGGAGCGCCAAATCCCATCGCTAGCATCTGCTCATCCGGCATCATCATCATTTGCTGCTGCATTTCTTGCAGGCGGATCATATCAAAGTTATGGTGGGCACCACCACGCTGCATCGCGTAGAGCGCGACGCGCTCATCGCTGGTGGATGAGAGATGCAACATTTGCTTTGAGGTATGTGGAAGGATCACGAGGGTGAGGGTATCTTCCAGGACTGACTGTCGGCGTGAATGTACGCTAATTTCTGTACAGGATGCCACTGACGGTTAACACTAAGAGAAGATACACAATGCTGATGTGCGGAAAACAAACTCCCTAAACGTAAAACAGTATGCATTGTAATTGTGCAGCGGAGTGGAGAGCAAGTGAGGTAAAAAAAAGAAGTTCGAGAAGGGATGACAAACAGCGATAATAATAATAAAAATAGAGGACACTGATAATACAAGGGCATCCAAAACATAGATTGAGCGTAATACCCAACGTGACGGCCAGAGATAAATTGTTTGAGTTTTTTTTACAGTGTGTCACACAAGCTCATCCGACCGAGTGCTCGCTCTGCGTCGCTCACCACGAGTGCTTGGTGTTCTTTCCAGTAGCCCTTGTTAGTTTAAATGTATGCATCGGAGGTAAAACAGATATGGTTGCAGCGATGTTACTGGTGTATATATATTGAATGGAGAAGAAGAAACGTGATTAGATATAATTAGTAAAATCAATCGAGCGCTCCTGTGATGGCTCTGATGCGCCAGTCGCGACTACTGCTGGGCGAGGACCAGAGATAGACACGACTTGTTGCTCGCTTGATAGAATACACCTCCTATTAACTAGAGGCAATTCATTTTTGAAAAAAAAACTATAGAGGATGGGGTGGTGTTACGTACACCCGTAAGAAAACTAAAATACACTCACACACATACATATATGTATATATACATACATACGTATATATATATATACATATATGTATGTGTGTGCACATACACAGGGCGACAATAACAAGCAAAAAAGGCCAAACAAACAAACACATTCAATCATCATATTAGTACATGTGCGTACGTGCTAACTATACTTGGGCGAGACAGGTGGACGGTGCTGCGCTTGGCGTCAGTAATCGCGTATGGCGTATTACATACATACTTGCACACACGTATATGGGAAGAGGGGGGGGGAGGCATTCTCATAGAAGCTCTCACATTCTTACCGATCTGCTTGTTAGTGGAGCCTGGTACTGTGTTGGTACCTTCACGAAATGCCGTCGCTCCCTGTGTTTCTCTCCTCCATGACAAACTGTTTAGAGTCATTCCCCCCTAATTTAGGAGGGCCCCATGAAGGGGGCGCCATAGGTCATGCCCCGCACCTGATGCTGCTGCTGCATCATCATCATTTGTTGTTGGTTCTCGGTCATCATCTGCTGCTGCTGATGCGGAAAAATCATCATCTGCTGTTGCTGCGGCATCTTCATCATCATCATTTGCTGTTGCATTTGCAGCTGATGTTGCCTCTGCATTGCCATCTGCTGCTCCATAATGAGTTGCTGTTGGGTTTGCTGGTCGTTCATGAAGGGCATACTTAATCCCATGGCGCGCCTCCGCTGCGCCTCCTCTGGGCTAATGTTCGTCCAATCCATACGCGCCACCGTGCAGTTGTAGTGTAGCCCGTTGCGCTGCATGTCGTACTGAAGAACACGTGCATCACCATCTGGTACGAAGCCCAACATTAGTGTACTCTTCAACCACACAAGGTGTTTCCCTTTTCCTGTTGCTCAGCTCGCTGTCGCCTTCTGTGCGTGTTGATGGCTTTGTAGTGTGTGTGTGAAGTGTGGGGGCCTTTGGGTCTGCGAGGAGCACTGAAGAAAAAGGGAAAGGAGGGGGAAAAGAGATATGTGAATGACTTACAACGGCAATGTTTGTGTCACTGGCAGAAAACAAACAAATGAAATTGTACTTCATAAACAAATACATCTGCAGAGCTCAGCTCTGCGTACTCACTACAGTGGTGGAGAGATACCACGACGTCATCACCACCTTCATAGAAGCACATACGCACTTATATATAGAGAGAAAGAGAAATAGTAGGTATAACATCAATAAAGAACAAATGCACTTACTGAGGCCACCACCGTGCCCTACTCTTTGTACTGCACGTAACACGCACACACACACACACACAATACCAGTACGATGGCTCGCATTAATGATATCATGTTGTGACTACTGATGGTGGTTTCTTCTCGGACAGCATCAGGCCATTGCCGCACGCCCCCACAGGTATGTACAGAGGCATATGCTGTCGCCGCAAAGCAAAGCGGAGATGGATAAACAGACGAATAGAGAGAGGGAGCGAAGTAACTAGCACAATTGTGGTGCGTGTGCTATGAAGCAATAGCCAGTCGAGACAAAGTTGCACTGGCCTGGCGAGGGACGCAGGAGGGGTATAAAGTATGCGCCATACTGTAAAGAGACAGAACAGAAACAAATCCCCAAAAAATATAACAGTGAATAATAAAAAAAGAAAACTAAATACAAACCTGAGGGAAACCATCAGCAGGTCATTGGATTGTGTCTATATATGTGGATCCGATGGACTACCCACACATGCAGTAGCTCCCCCCTTCCACTTTGTCACTCTCATTCATGTTTCCACAAAATACGTGCACACGAGATAGAATCCTTCCTTGAGGCTACACAAAGATTCGTGCACCTCAGGCTCTCAGACGCACAAAACAAGAACAACAAAAGGAAATAGAAGCCTGAGATAACGGGTGGCATTGCGGTTGACAGCTTGGGCAGAGCCATTATCTGTGACCGTACAGTAACACTAGAGTTGAACAGTGAAGACAGACCCCACTCAATTCCCTTGACCCTTTTCCTCCTTTATTTTTCCAGCTACTCCGCTTGCTGTTTATTCTGTGCGTGCTCTAGCTGCTGCTGTTGCTGCTGCCATTGCATCATCATCATCCGATAATCATACCGTCGCATGGTGGCCATCTGCTGACGCTTCTCCATCATCATCATGCAGTAGTGTTGTTTGATCATGTGTTGCTGCTGCTCGGGAGTCAGATTTTTGAACTCTTCGTGCTGTTGCTGTTGTTGCTCCCGTAGCACAAGATCCGCGACTGGGGCTGTACCGTTTGTTTCTGCAGCGACCACGTCGACTGGGGCTGCAGCGGCTGATTGAGAGTAACTCTGCGACTGCATGTTCCACGAAGAAAGGGACAAGCAAAAAAGAAAAAATGGCCCAAAAAGCACTTGCAAAGTTGCCACGCAGTAGGTAGTGAAGTGGATCGATCGACACGAGGTGTGTCGGACTCCCACGCTTTTCGAGTTGGCCTGCCTACGAGCGGATTGATTGCAATTTGCCTTTTTTCGTTCTTTTGCTGTGTGGGTAGCTACAAATATGTGTGTGTGCACGTGTATGTGCGCGTGCTGGCGGGGAGTGAAAAGGAAAAACAAAGTAGGTGATATCACGTCAGACTCTCTGATAGATTAACCACACAATATAACCCATTAATAAGAGAGGAGGAGGAGCGAGACCAGGAGAGGAAAGATACAAAAAAGGCGCCAGAGATACCTCAGGTAAGAATGATGGACATGGAGCGTGGTCATGTCGTAGGCGAGGTGACGACTTCAAAAACACACATACACACACACACACACGGAACTGTGCGGCTCTCCAGTCTGCCAAAGGACTGCATATACCAATGTAAAAGCTTCGTTTCGCTTTTCAAGGGAGAGAAAAAAAGGAATACACGAGTGCGGGAACAAAAAAAAGGTGACACGTCCGTAACGTGCTGCCATCAGTTAGCATTACTTCCTGGCGTGTCATAATAGGAGGCTAACACACATTCCCACAAAAAGGGGGCACGAGAAAGAAGGAAGAGCACGGAGAGTAAACCACCACCACCACTACAAAAAGGAGAAGAACAAAGATAGATTAAGAAGGAGAAGGCAATACCAGCGGGACTGCTATAGTGGGGGCAGGGTTGCGATTATAAGATACATACACAGCCTAGCTGTCTTCCGTCTGTGCTCTCTTTGCAAACATTTGGGTTCTTCTGGGGGAAAAAAGGCCGAAAACTGAACAACAACGGCATCAAGAATGTGACAGTAAACAGCGAAAAAAAAAGCAATGGATACATAATTGCTTTATATATATATGGGTGTGTGCGTATACAGTAAGTATGCTATTGCTGCTACCAAATGTGTCTCAATGGGTGAGTGGAGCACTGACTTCTCAGTGGAGTATATATGGGAATTGCGAAGAACACCTGAGGAGGCCCTCCTCCCGCCCCCTCCTACCACACATCTCTCTCTCAGCACTTAAGGAAGGAGAGTATGACCCTAATCTCAACTGCACTGACTCGTACCTTCCTCCTCAAATAAGAAGAAAAAATAACATGACTGCATTTCTCTTCCTGTACATTTCACTTCTACACGTCTGCTACTAAGAAGGCCCCATGAAGGGGGAACCATAGGTCATTGCCTGCATCTGCTGCTGCTGCATCATACTCATTTGCTCCGAACTCATCTGTTGCTGCTGTTGCGGGAACGTCATTGCCATTTCATTCGGATTCATCTGCCGCGGATCTGGAGGCATCATCATGCCCATTTGCTGAGCCCTCAGCATCTGCTGCTCTTGCACCATCATCATGTGCTGATGTTGGTGCATCATCATCACCTGTTGCTGCTCCTCCGGTGTCATCTGCTGGAAGGCAATCTCCTGTCTTTGCATCTCCTCCATACGTGCTGTCACAGCATTGTTGACGAGTGCGCCGCGCTGCATGTCGTACATGGCCATGCGCATATCTGCATCGGGGACGTAGTTGAGCATTCGTGTAGATTGCCGCTGGCGCTGTTTATGGATGTAAATAGATGGCTCGCGTGTGTGTGTGTGTGAAGGGCTTGTAGCTGAAACTGTGAATATGCGTGGGGTAGCAGAGACACACAATACATGTACACATCAGCGTGCATTTTGGCGCGCGCGCGAGAGAGAGTGAGAGCCAAAAGAACGGAATAAGATAAAAAAAAGATGGCATTGCCAGTCAACTCTGACGTTACTGGGATGAAGTATTGAGACACACGCACACCGCACCTCTGAGAAGACATCACCTTCGCTGTAGAGACTCATCAACACTGGATGTACAAATATGCTGGACAAGTAGTAGTGATTACAATTGGCAGTCCTCTGGATCAAACTAGAGAAAATAAGTACACATTTGAAAGGAGGAGAGTAGATTGAGAAGGGGGGGGGGAAGGGAGGAAACAAACTTCCAGAACCGTAAGAATGCCACATATAAATGTATATACAAGAAACGTACAGTGAGGGAAGATAGAGAAAGGGAGGGGGGATTCGCGCGCTAATCCCTGCGCATTACAATACACATGCACGCGCACAGCAGGTAACCAATAACACCAATAATAAGCACACAGTCGGTGAGTAGAATAACAGTGGCTACCCCTCTCGCATGTGGAAGTCAAAGCAATGGCACTCCGTCCGCTCTCCACCCCATGGCACAGTGTTGACGATCTTGATGGTGCAGGAGTACGATAGGATCTACACGGGGCGGCACATCAATCGGTGTTTGATCCTTCATGATGGATTGGACTGAGAGTTGGTCTCGTAGACTGCATGGCTTGGCTTGCTACTGCTGCTTCGGGGGGGGGGAGGGAAGGAGGAGAGGAGGGAACGAGAAACAAAAAGAAAGAACACATTGCCTCAATTATAGTTGGGCCGTGAATTGCTGTGGTCGGTCCGTAACAGTTGGCGCTGTTGATGCTCCGCCATCATCATTTGCTGACGCTGCATCATTCGGCTCTGCATCTCCAGTTGCACCATTTGCTGCCCTGAAACGCCAATGAAAACAGGTCTGATTGTATACATGCACTGCGGCTCAATCATGGGAGGTGGCTGCGTAAGCACGGAGGGCGATGCACGACTGGCTATCTTCTGCAATTCGGCCTCGGTCAGTGGCTCGGAAAACGATACGACACGGCCTCCAGTGGGCATTATTATGAATTAAATTAAACGGTTCGGTGTGATATTTCCCTTTTCTTTTTGGAGACGCTTAGCATACAGTGGGCAAGAAGGGAGGATGAAAACAAATGGAGGGGGAGGTGTGCGACGTTTCGTTTGTGTGTCTGTGTGGGTCCGCCTGGCAACAGGTGAACCACACACGTGCGTAGGCTTGTGAGATCCAATTTGTGTGTGGTGGAGAGGGCGTGAGAGAGGAAGAGAGAACGAGCAGAGTATGAGGATGTCATAGTGCAATTGATACCCAAAACAGAGAGCGACGAGCGGAAGTGGCGGCTTGACAAACTGTACAAGATAACAGTCAGTTTGGAGAGCGTGGAAAACACGTGCTCGAGTGAGAAAAACAACAACAACAAAAGGAAACCATTGTGCAATACACTTGTTTTCAACTTGTGCTATATATATGCTGTGTGCATGTATCCCAATTTTCATTTTTTTGTTGTTTGCTGCGGAGTCGCGCATACACAGTCCCTGGGGGTTTGTATGTCTGTACTGTACATACAACAATTCCATCTTGTTTTACTTGTTGCTCTTCTGTTATTTTTTTTTCGTTACATTTTCCCATCCGCTTTACCGTGCTGAGGGGGTGCTTATGAGAGGGGGAGAACGATCTTTTCTTTTTCGGCTGATGAAATCAATTTAGTTTGGATATATATATATATAAAGTAGAAGAAATCTCAGGTCTTTGTTTGTGAATGCCTCTTTTCATTCCTCCCCCCAATCTGTCCGGATCATTTCGGCAGATCACAGCGGTACTCCTCTCTCCCCTCCCCCCCAAAAAGGGGGAGACGTCTTATGGGCGAACACTTCAGCAACAATCATTGAGAGAGAGGGGGAGAAAAAAAAGAATTAAAGTTAAAGTACGATGAACCAGGACAGTAAATAAAGAGAGGGGAGGAGAGCGTACATATGAAAAGAAAAGGAGAATAGCATCAGAAAGGCCCCCTATTGGGTGAGCGACACTTCCCCTCTGGCTTCGTTCGGAGGGGGGGGGGGATGGAGAGAGGAAAAGAATGTGAGGAGTCTCTCTCTCCCCTTTCTATTCACACTACGAACATGCTCTTATAGCATCACGAAAAATGGTGAAGCAGCACAAAAAAGTTATTATGAGAGTGCTCCTCCCCCGTCAGATGTTCTTGACGACTGAAGACGCAAGGTGTCTGGGTGCATTGATTTATCGAGGTGGCTCGCTCTGAGGCATCATGGCGATCCCGGAATTATTGTCGGAACCGTATTCTTGTTGCTGTTGTTGTTGCTGCTGCATCATCATCATCTGTTGTTGCTGCATCATCATCATCTGTTGCTGCTGTTCCGGGGTCATATATTGCCCACCATCGAGCCCCATAGCCCCCATCTGCTCCGCCTGCATGGCCATCATCATTGGGTACTGCTGCTGCATTTCCTGCATGCGGATCATATCAAAGTTCTGGTGGGCACCACCACGCTGCATCGCGTAGAGTGCGATGCGCTCATCGTTGGTGGTTGAGAGACGGAACATTGTTTATTATACGTTCTCTTCGTTTCTTTTCTTGTGGGGAAGGAATGGACGAGCACTATACTGTAATAGTGTGGAGGTGTAGCGCTGCCTTGTTTGTGCTGTGGAGTGTCCGTGAAGTACCTTGACAACTGTACAAAAACCTGAGAAGAGACGGAAAATCAAACGAGTGATCACAATGACAAAATAATAAATAGAAAAAAACCGAGGCAAACACACTCTGAAAAGAGACTCCCTAATAGGCAGCATGATGATGCCATGATATCACAGAGGAGGAGGTGGGGCAGGGGGGGAGGGGGCACAGGATCACTGGAGAGGCACATGTCCCTGCCGGTAGTGATACTCGCTCGCCATTGAGCCCTGATGGATTCTCTTTTTTTCTTCTTTACTGACCGCTACTGGCACCGACTGTGGTGTATAAGGGTCCCGTGCTCAGAATAGAAGATTAGACGCCTATATGTAAAAAGGAGTGCTGTGGTAAGGGTTACTAAATAATGTAATGCTGATGAGGGTGGGAAAGGGGGGAAAAAGTAAGTGATAAAAAAATGACAAAACAAAAGAAGAGGTGTCCGTGGTGGTACCACACCACGCAATCTACCGATACACACACACACACACACACTTCCATAATAGTCCAATGTACACATATCTTTCTCTCTTGAATATATGATTCAGTTCCTCTATTTATAAATATTTTGATTCATGGGCCAGGGATACCTTAGAGGAGGCCATCAGGAATAAGAGAAAGTGATTTAAAAAAGCAAAGTAAAATATCCATTCACATATTTCAGCTATATAATCAATCAATTGAAACAAAACCAGCAATGAACATCATCTGGAAGGTTGCCACAGAGCACTGAACACGAGCGGATGCACTGCATGTAACTTCTCTCCCTTCTTACCTTTCTCCTCAAAGTAGCAATAGAGGGTTGGGTGGAGATGGAGAGGAGCAATAGGCTAAACAACAAAAGACGCGCGTACGATAGCGCTGAGCTAGCAGTGAAGACGCCATCCTCCCTCACATTCACGCAGATCAAAAAAAAACAATACATCTGTCTTCACATAACGCACCTACGAGGAGACGTACAGGACTGACATATATATGTATATAGCAGCAGGTGTGGCAACGCTCGCGCACGACCGCCTACAGCATCACACACGTATCCTCACATTGATTTTACTTGGCCTCACATTGATTCATTCAGATGAGAGAGAGAAAAACAAAAAAGGAAGCTGAAGATGTTGCGCTGATAATCACAATTATAGAGCGCTGTATAGACACATACACATGAAGATAGCAGAAGGGAGGGGAAAACAAAACAAACGTGGAATGGGACTCCCCCTCAGTGATAGTCGCACGACTTGCCATTATTACCCCGTTTAACAGAAAAGTAGCAATCACAAAAAGGAAAAAAATTAAACCCGACCTCCTTACCTCCTCCTCTCCCTCCTCCCCTCATTATACACAAGTACTCGTGCAGGCGATACACAAAGAGAGAGAGAGAGACCCATAAGTATATATATATATATATATATATATATATATATAAAGGAAGAGGTTACTTCCTGCTCTTCGCCTTCTGCTTTAACTTCGTCTTCCTCTCTTGCTTCAATTGACGCCTTCGTGCCATCTCAAGCCGGCGCTGCCGCTCACCGTACGATTCGTTGTGCCCTGGCAGCTGATGTGGCTTGTGAAGCCCACGCTCACTGAGGTTCTCATCGCTATCGTCCTCTCCAATGTCGTACCGAGATCTGTACTGGCCACCAGAGACGTTCTCTCGGAGGCGCTCCTGATTCCGTCGCCGCACAGACAGAGAGGTGTCCCCACGTGATCGATTTGAGGACTTCTTTTTATGCGAAACAATGTTGGAGCGTCGACCGGAGTTGGAGGAGGTGCTGCTGTTGCGGCTGCCACGCGAGGTGGAGCTCAATTGACTGTACGCGCTCTCGCTGTCATCATCGTCATCATCGTCGTCTTCTGTGGAGTCTGTGGAGGTGGAGCTGGAGTCGGAGAGCGGGGCCGTCACAGCCCCGCCACCGTTCTCTGCCAATAGCCAAGAGTCATCAGCGCTTTCATGGTTGTTCGCGGCGCCGCTGGCGCTCTGTTCAACGTGTGTGATCGGGCTGGCGCTACTGGTGGAATACGTGTTTTGCTGCTCCAACTGCTGCTGTTGCGGTGGTTGCTGGCGCGGTTGCGGCCTGGAGTTGGAGGTGCCACTCTTTCTGTGTATCTTGGAGGACTTTTCCGCCTTCCTCAGTGCAGAGCGTTTCTTGCTCTCCGCTCGGCTATTGCTGCTACTGCTGCTCTTCTTGTAGCCGGCCGCGAACTTGCCAGCCCTCCCTAACTGCCGCACACGTCGGGCCTCGTTCGTGTAGTTCTGCAGGTTCCGCTCCATCAGCGCGAGCTGGGAGCTGGCGAGGCTGCCAGCGTCGTCGTCACTGCCGTCATCGCTCTCGTCGTCGGCGTGGTCATCCTCGTCGGGGGCCTGGTACCTGCCCACTATGCCAGCGCCGGCGTACTGGTACTTGCGCACCCTCTTACTCAGTTGGTGCTGTTGCTGTTGTGCCTGCTGTGGATGGCCGTTTGCTTCCTTGGCGAAGCGATAGCCCATTGGAAGGACCTGCGGGGCAGTGACGCTCTCATCGTGGGAGCTGCCGTTACTGGTCAAGTCCTCCACATAAAAGTCGTTCATTGGTGTGCGTCCGTAGTTAGATGGCTCACTGCGACCGGAGCTGTCGGACAGCAACGCAAAGTCAGCTCTGCTCATCACACCCAATACACCCGGACACTGTGCCTCTATGTATATATTAATGTGCGTGCGTGCGCACCACCCGTAGATTTACTTAGCCACACCGAAGAACGCACCAAATACACACATACACACGCAGTCACATCCATATATGTATCAAGTGCCGAGGTAAAAGAAGGGGATGTAATCATGAAATCAGAGCGTGTATGCGTATGTGCAGAAGGGTACAGCTAGTGATGGAGGGCTCCCATTCCTCAGAATGAAAGCAGTAATAACCACGCAAAAGTGAAATGCGTTCATTTTTAGTTACTATACGCAAAACACAAACACTAACAAGTGTGCACCGTCTCCTCATGACGTGTGCGGAGGTTACATCCGCCATAGACTCCCGCTTTCCGCCACCTGAGGTATGCCTCCCCCTTTTCCCTTGCTTCCATCTCTTTCTCCCCCTTATTGTGCCCTGTCACCGGAACATAAACACCCCCTTCACGGTGCAGTCACGTGGAAGCTCCACCACCTTCAACCCAGATGGACGCTTATTCCCCGCTTCCGCCGCACACAGCGCGTTGCTGTACTTTGGGGGCACACCTTTCCGATTGGCAACAGTGATGTGGGCGATCGCGTTGGCGCACGGAAACTCATCGTGCTCGCGGCGCACCACAATGGCGGTGCCCTTGTCATCCGAGACCACGCGCAGTAGCGTCACGTCGATTTCTTTTCCAAGGAGCTCCGCCAGTTTCACAAAGTATATCGGGTCGGAGTCGCCAACGAAGTACTTGGTGGTGATATGGAACTGAGCCTGTAGCACCTTCCCAGACAGATGGTCACTTGGCACCAGTCGCAGCAGAGCTGCTGGGTCGAGTATGAGGATGCAGGCGTAGACTGGGGCCTTGGGCTGGTCGCTCAGCAGCTGCTCATAGCGCATCGATAGCTCCAGGGCTTGGCTGACCTCCGTGCTGGTGACATCCGGGAGCGCGTGGATGCCGCTGACCTGCAGCTTCTCCCACACACTCTGCACCATCTGCGCTGGCTCATTCGTCAGGTCCAGTATGGTAACGGTGTCATCCTCTGGGATATCGCAGCTCAGCACGGCGCCAGATATGAAGCGGCACGTGTTCTTCACCTCCTTTTCTCTCTGCTCAGAGGTGAGGGTGTCGGGGAGACGAATCGTGCGATGCCCCGCCGCGCGCTCTACAACGCGCTTCACACACTCCGCGATCGTCGCCTCAACGCCGTCGGGATGCTCCCAGCCCACTGTGACCGTTGTGGTGAGTTCCTTGTAGTCTTCCCGCATGCGTGCATCCAGGTTCATCTTGTCAAGGAGCAGGTGGGTCACGCCAGAGTCGGCGCTGGTGGCCTGCCGGATCCATGCGAGGAAGTTGTTGCGGTTCCCCGCTTCATCCTGATTCACCCAGCGGGGCTTATAACCGGCATTCGTGAGCAGCACAAAGAGCGCGCGTGAAATGGTGGACTTGCCGCAGCCCTGTGCACCAACAAACATCACCACGTCCAGTTCAGTGGAGTCGCCCCACTCGGCGGGGTCGGGCTGGTAGCGCTGGCACAGCTCCAGGACCTCCGGATCGCTCTCCACCGCGTCCTTGAAGTCGCTCTGCAGGGAGAGCCAGTGGTTGCGTATGTCGAAGATGGCATCCCGGGAGAGACCAGGTGTCAGCACCTTGGTCACCTGCAGCCACGCCCCGAAGTCAATCAGCCACGGCATGCGGTCCCGCTCCCACTCGGAGAAGAATTTGCGCAGCTCGGCTAGTTGCATGGCCAGGCGTTTTTGGATGCGGGCGCGCAGCTCCTTGCCGGCGAGCCGGTGCGACGTGATGGCCTCGCGGGTGATGCGCTCCATCACATACGGATACGACTTCTCTTTCCACATGCACACCACCGGCCCCCGCGCCGCGTCGCTCCCGGCGTAGCCGTACATCACGCAGCCCTCCGAGTTGCCGCGCCGCGCGATGTCATCGACAAGGGCATCGTACTCTGCCGACGGCACAGGCACGAGTGCGCTGTGGTGAGAGAAGTAGAGCCCAACGCTGGCGTAGAGCTCCTTCGCTGCCAGCACGCCGAGACACAGGCCGTCCTCGGAGGGAAGCCTCGCCTGCGTCACTGCGTAGAAGCGGAGCTCATTGATGCCGTGGTAATCCACCAGGTGCTGGCTGTCCGCAAAGATCGACTCAAAGCAGGCCGTCCACTGCTTCTCTGCAAGGGCCTTGTGGAACCGGGAGTTGTTCTCTGCGGTGTTGCCCTGGAGTGTCTGCTTCCACAGTCGTGCGATCTTCAGCGCGTAGCCATAGCGCTGCCCGCTGTACACCGTCAGGTCCTCCTCCGGGATGTCATAGCGGAGGATGATGTGAACATTCTTACTGCCAACCACCCAGTACCGCTCCGCAGAAGCAGCCTCGCCGAGCTGAAAGGCTCCGATATGTCCACACTCACCGTTCTCCTTCTCCATCGCGATGACATGGGTGATGCGACTGTGGTAGCCGTAGGAGCTGTCGCTGTACCCAAACTTACGAAGCCCGTTCACCGCTGCTACACACTCGTACGTTGGCTCGGACACACTGGAAGGCGCCATCGGCAGCACAGAGAAGACACGCACACTGCCGCGTGACAAGTGCTCCCACACATCACGGTTATTATTATATATGATGTCGTCGAGCCCACCAATGGACCGTTCCACCACAACAAACGTGTGACCACTAATGCAGAATCCGCGGCCACGCTCGCGAATGCGTGAAATTTGAGGAAAGCTGACCTCAAAGGCATTTGGTACACGCACCTGCGACGCCCGCTCAGTTTCCATCTCCGCGGCCCGCTCCTGTCGTTGCTCCGGTGTTGCCGAAGGCCTCTGGTGATACCCTCCACGCCCACGCCCCCGCCCCCGATGCGACCCACCTCTGCCACGGTTTTTCATCTTAACACTCTCAGCTTCCTTGTCTGCGGGTCTTTAGCCCGACTTGTTTTGTGCCGCCACTGCTTGATTTATAGTGCCGCCGGGGAGTGTGGCCTCGTGTGTGTGTCTGCTAATAGGTTTTTTTTTACCCAGCTGTAGTACAGTAGGGCAATGCTCGGTGGCCGCAGGACATCGAGCGAGAGCAAAAAAACATAATAATAGAAAAAACACAAAGACATAAATGGAGAGAGGAAGAGGATAGGTGGCTGAATACACTGGCTTTGTGCCCCAACTGATGGAATGCTAAGTGACTCGTGACTCCCCATACGTCAGTTTTTTAACACTGCCCTCACACTCAAGTGTGAAAGAGAGGAGCGTACTCCTCTACGGACCTCTCCAAGATGATGCCTACCAAACGGGGTAGATTGGATATATACAGATGCACGCATGCACATGCATATATATATATATATATAAGATAATAATTCAATAAAAATACCGATTCTACACATTCCGAGAACAAAGATGGAGTGCACATGTGTCGAAGGCCTACAGTGAGCCTAGTGAAGAGCATATGACTGAGAGGGAATGGAATGAGTGGAGGAGTGTGGGAAATAGCGGGGACCCAGACGTACGTGTGCATCGGTGGCGAATGACTCCTTAACCATCACGCGCATCGATTGAATCATCGACATGCAGTAACCACACACACACACACACACACATCCCAACGTGCTTCAGTACACATGTAATGTCGGAGAGAAACAGAAATAATAATAGTAAAAAAATAGGTTTTTACTGTAGCAGAGGAAAAAAAAAGAATAACGAACACACACACACACAACTCGCCCTGACGCTCCTTATTAGAGTATTCTCCTGGGTGCTACCCTCTTGGCGAAACACCCTGGAGCAAAGTTGTCGAATGCTCGCTTGCGATCATGCTGGTGTGGCTATACACATATTAAAAATCCCGATACGGATGTGCAATTGACGAACATTATTTTTATTTTATAAAGTAAGGGAACCA
>JAODGE020007973.1:0-16637 GCA_027574965.2 Ecitophya simulans
ACCTTAATAAATTTCGTTTGTACATGATTGCAATATTGGCTCGGTTAATTATTCGCAAGCCGAATGTATCGGTGGCCGCTTCCGCCTTGCGAATGAATTTGTAAACGCTAGCGCGGGCGCAAATGCACCCTGCGATGTGTCCGTTAATCGTTCCCGAGGGAAATTTGTTGATTGCTACTAGCCGTACTGTGTGCACGTTGCTGTGCGCAGAGGTATGCTGGCACCAGTTGGTCTCCCTAGCATATTTTGTCAATTTCACATTTGTACATGCGCAAATTCGTCACTCCGATACGATAATTACGTTTGCAAAAAGTGCACGACGTGTTTTATTACGCCCTATCAATCGATTTCCTATGGCAGGATAATAAGCACGCACGGAGTGGAAAACCACATGTTCGAAATTGCCGCGACGTCTTTCTGTCCGCGTCGAATTGATATTTTCATTTAAGGCTCGCGTAAACGCAAAGAACAATACCGCGCAGAAACGCAGACAGTCGAGGAATTTACACGCGAATAATTTTCTGATTTCTTCTGTGATCTATTCGAGCGGCGGCGGCGGCTTTTTTTGTGCACGCGTAACAGCGTCGAACAATGCTCACGTCACGGTTCTTTTTCATCTGCCAAATATGCCGCGTTGCAATTTTATAAAAGCCTTTTAAAAACGACGGACCACGCCAAGTCAACATTTCGAGCTGCGCTGCCATCCATAATGTTGCTCACGAGACGGAAGAAACCGTCGCGTCGCAAGTAACGTTTCACTCGGCGCTTTGACAACATCGCCTTCGGTCCGTAGAATGAATGCGAAGAATTTAGAAACAATGCGACGGATGCAGTTGGGACGATGGGGAGTGAAAATAATGCAAATATTTTCGTACCCTTCGAGCATATGTTCGTTTGCGAGCGCGCGCTGGCCACATCCCAGGAGGAAGGTTGTGTCCAAAAACGTTAAAAATTATTTATGTGCTTGCAGAATGTTTGCATGTGCTTGATGTTGTTTACGTTCAGATAGTGCGAGCCGGCAGCCAACATGCACGAACGTAATTTACATACAACATTTTCTGCCAGAGCTACTGGTATTAATAAAATGTTGACGTCGGTTGGTTCAGTAAGAGTGCTGAGATCTTTTGAGCTTTCGATTAGAGCACGAAGCCGACGAGACGTCAAATAGATGAAATTGTAATTGCCGCGCCGAAGCGACGTCGTTTTTAAGTGGATTGGGAACGAATGTAAATGAGAATTAATTGGATAATTTAATCGGCATCCTGTTATTACAATGTTCAGTACCTCCTTGCACTCCTTGCGGGTGTTGTGTCTGAATATTAAAGAGTAGCGTTGTGCTATTACGAATTCTATTCGTTGAGCCGAAGAACAAGTAAAACTTTCCTTAAATTATCATTTTATCGATGTTTAGTTAATTTTGTATTAAAGAAAGACAGCGTAAGTTGTCACCAATTAAGTGACAAAAGTAACGTCTGTCATTCAGCTAATTAATCTTTTGAAAAGGACCATGCAGATTTAATTAAATCAAAAGCACGATGCGACGCTTACTAACCAGCTGAATCTAAAGTGCGTTGTGAATAGCAACGCCGCAAAAGCCGCAGACGTCAAAAACGCATTGCGCACGCTGCGGCGATAATGACATTAGTTGGGCATTCGTTATTAATTAAACTCACTGGCGATAAAAAAAGATTGCCACACGAATATACAAGATTTAACAAATGTTCTCATTAATGCGCGTCCAAACGAAGCGTGCAACTCGAGCACTGGGATTAATTCGATTCCCATGATCTGACGCGCGTAACTGGATTAAAACATTACGCACCGGACATAAGTTATGATTAAATTCAAACTTTCAAACTTTTTTGGCGCTTTGAAAGTTTGCGCCGGCGACGCGCTTTCGCGCGAGACGAACTAAATCAAGTTTGAAAATTTTCCAAGTGGCAAAACTCGCGCTTCGCGGCCGAAAAGAACCTCGGAAGTGCAAGGCGAACGAGAGGAAAACACATTTTACCATATTAAAAGAAGTAAATCTTGTAATCCTTTTCGAGGCGTTCGTTTTAGCGTGAATGCGGCGGCGTCTTGGGGGAGTTGGACGATGGAAGTTTGGGGTGGTATTCGGTAATGGCTAGGCGCTTAGTGGCGAGTGAATCTTGGTCTTGGTTCCGTTTGCTGGCGCGTTTCGTTTTCATTGGTGTTCCGCGTTTGCCGGAATGAATATAGACCCAGAGCGGATAATTGGGAATACTGACACACGATCCATCACTTATTTTCATTAGAAGGATAATGCTTAAATTGACGTAGTTCCCATGAACTAATCAAATACTTCTCTTCATCATGCACCAACAAAACAAATGTCACACTAGAACAAAGAGATTTTCCTATTCACTCATTCGAGATATTCTCATAACGTCCGCTTGAATAAGTTAATGTTTACAGAAGTACCTGACAAAGAAAAATCCTCCATCGTTAACCACGGAGCAATAAAGAATTATTGAAAAAAACGTCGGTGGCAAGATTTAATTAAATTGACCTAAATACGTTTTAATGCCGAAATATATTAGTTAATCAAAGCATTACGTTCGCTGAATTGCCACCGTAGCGACCACGTTGCCACCGAACAACGCCAAATACAAAATTCTAATTGGCAATTATCTCGACCGAGTTGGCTAATTGAAGAAATTCGAGGCCTTGTGCTTTGAGACTTTGCGGCCGCTGCGTGGCGAGCATGTTAGCTTGTAAAACTGTTAAGCAAGCCGGTGGGCTTGCAGAATATCCTTGCTCGTCGCAGACATTGGAATCGTCGCTTTCTTGGAAGATCCTATACCAACGTTCTGTAGCATTAGCAACGAACGCGGTAGAAACAGCCGCGCTTTAAATGTTCATCGACGACAGTTCTAATCTGCGTGCCACAGCCGCACTGCAATATCTTCAAGCCGGAGAACGGGGAAACTGGAATTAAATTATTCATCGCAACAATAACAAGGATTCCGGTAGACGTTACCTCGACTCCTAGCCCGGTGCCCTCGTATCTTCGAATCTATTTTGCAACTCCGTGTGTTCGCCTTTTTTTTATGGCATGTCGGATACAGCAAACAGGCTTAGAAAAAAGCTATAAAATGCCGTCAGTGCGAGAAAGAAAGGTTTTATCGTTTCAAACGGAAATGATAAAATAGTGCCTTTATTAAAAATTGATCTCTTCGCTGGTATTTGGGTTTTTTGGACTTGCCGATGTGTGCGTTAGCGCTTACCACATCTGAAAGCGGCTGAAAGTCGATGGATTTATCGGGTGGTAGCATCTCGGTGAACGGCTTTGCCTGTATGTTTCAATTAGCTAATCCGTCTATTGGGGCTAGACTGCATCCTCCTGCCTATCCTGCTGGAATACTAAAGCGGCAGGGTGGCACGCAGCGACGTTATCTGCCCGACGGGCATAGCCTTCGGGCACGTCGAAATACGCCGGTTCTTCTTCTTCACTTTAGCAGGCGACGTGCCCGCACAATACGAGAGGTCCGTAGTTCATATCGTTTCGAAATTCACGTGAGGGGCGAGTCTACGAAAGAGAAAAAGAACGAGCGGATGCAACACGCTGCGAGGCCGCTCACGAACCAAACTATCGGTGACAATATACTACGGTATATAATCGAGTCTTCGAACAAGGAAAGTCCTGCAGGACGGGTCGGCGACGCGTTGCGAATTTTAAGTATCCCGCCAAAGCGCGCGAGCATGCCCGCGGGCACACGCGGAAGGTAATGGAATGAAAATATATGATCTCGTCGGAAAATCCATGCTGTTTGCCATTACGCGGGCCCACTTTACAGCCGAATTGCCATACACTACAAATGATGACTTGGTGCTCGTGAGGCGCACGTGTATCGCGCCGTGATTCGTGGACGTGCACGGCGATGCAAATTCTTGTTCTTCTTATAAATAAGTGGCGCGGTCGTTATCTCTTTCATTAAAAACACTCGCAGCGTGCTTGTGAGGCTCCCTCGAGTAATGCAGGTGCTGTTAAGCGTGCCTTTTAGTTGGTCGAGAACGCGAGCGTCCGTAGGACGTGGGCGTGCTGGATAAGTGCATACCGACAAGAATATGCAAATTTTCGCAACCGCCGTAAAGCGGCGACCGCGCAACAGATGCCCGAGATCATCCCCGCGACTTCTAATCATCCCACTTTGGCCTTTAAATTGTTTCTCTAAACACATGCCATAACCAAAGCGTTCTGCTATCTATGCCACGCATAAAACCCGTTCGAAACAGGAAAGAATATTGAAACTTTAATTTAAGGATGCCCTAAAGCTTATAATATTACATCCACATAAATACACGCCTAAACATAACCTAGCTGCAACTCACTTGGTCATCGGAAGGCTTGTCGATTCTCGGATGGGCTTCTTATCTCAAAGTACAACTCTAGGCGTGCAGGAAGTAGTACGAAGGAAACACAATATAGGTCCAGAGAGATGCCATATCCTCGGCAATATTGCTGTGCGTACATGACGGGGCGAGCGTTTCCAATCAAATAATGATCAACGCCGAAACGCGAAGATGTAATAAGATAGCTCGTCGTCCGTGTAATATACGAACTCAAACTGTCTTCGGAATGGATGGATATGAAGGGAAATATCCGGTCAAGATGCGGAAGTAATGTCCCGAAGTGAGGCGGAAGCGAGAATTGCCGGCGTCTGAAATCCCTTCGGGCTGTGTAGACCTCGTCGCTGTTGCGGCACCATGTATGTCCGTACAGATATAAATATATCTGGATGGACATATCTCATTACTACTACATCAGGAGAACTGCATAAATAATATTTCAGTGTAGAAAATGCATCATGTAGATTACCAATTTTCTATTTAGAATTTATATTATATTTTTGTATTGCAAATTGCAATCATAAATTAGTGTGATGAATAATAAGTATTGAACGTTTTATCGTCTACGTTATTCGAAATACAATAAATAGCTATGAAAAAATTCAATATAGGAAATTGATGTATTTTCGGTCAAATTTGTTGCATTCTAAATAGAGATAAAAAATTCGAGAAGAAAATTAATTGTACTTGGCTGAGTAAAATATAATAACGGTTTTTGTTATTGAAAAACTGCCACTTATAAAATATACCAATAATTTAATTAATAATTAATTCTCCGCGATTGCTAACGACTTTTAGCTGTTGTTTAGAGAATTCGGCAATTTCTCTTTGCAAGAAATATGTTGATGAAGAAGTCATGATTATAGACATGATTGTAGAATTTCAAACTTTGGCAAACCTGATGTTTAATTTAAACACTCATTACTTATTACTTTTTCCAGGAACATGCTTTTTCTTTAATTTCAACATGGGCGTAAGTCTAATACGTATTTATAATTTAGATAATTTTAAAGAAATAAGTAATGTTGGGTTGTAAAACCCTAGATGTTTTCCTCGGAATGACAGCAAATGATATAAATTTTCACTTCTAAGGTGTATGGTGCAATGCTAAAAAATATATTTGCGGCAACATGATATAAGATCCTAGCGAGGACTCGTAAAAGTCGCGTCGCCAGTCTTTACTGCCTTCACATCTTGTATCGTAAACTTTCGATCACGCCCGAGCAGTAACTGAAAAAGTCACAAGACGAATACGCAAGTATTCCTCAAATTGAATAATTGACAAGGTGTAAAACGTGCGCCTAAAATACTTTATCTGAACATTTGTGTGTGGAATTCTTTCTGCGCTAAAATCTTTAAATAATTAAGTAAGGTGCTTGCCGAATTCTTGAAAACCTGAAGCAATCGAAATTCTCAATACGAATGTTATTCGTCTAACAACGTCAAAACTCTTTTACGATAGAGTAAGGCGTGGGTGACGGCATGACGAATTGAATAGAACGAATAAGAGAACTTAAGAGAAACTGTGAGGACAGCGAGAAGATTGTATCTGATGTGGAATCTACGCCAACGGAATTTCGAAAGCACGGTTCACTGACAGATGCAATAATAATTAGTGAATAGATTCGGAAACAGTTTATAGGTGAGCAGAATCTGAAATGCGAACGCAAAATTTCATTAGTAACTTCTCGCCAGTTCCATTCTGTGTTTCGTGCCGGTGCGCGTTCCACGTTTCAAATTGTGGATGTTTCTTGTCTTCTGCTATTCGTACCATTTATGTTACTTTGCTTGCTGGCCTTTGGAAGATATGCGGTTGTAGCACACAGCTCCCAGGACGTTTTCCTTACCACGGCGCTAAACTCCCAACGAACCGAAGCGAATTCCGCTCGAGATTCTGATGAATGACAGAAATTTGTCAGCGAAGGCTCACGTATTTAATTAACATAACGAAACTTCTTTCCTGGCGCGCAATTTAATTTAATTCTCGATAGTCCCGAGCGTCCTGGGCGCGCGTTACGGCTGGGTTAATTTAAGCGGTTTCCGCACGCCAACGGCGGCGGCGCAAAACAGAAAAGCCAAGCGGTTAATGCCGACCGCCGGCGCAACGCGAGACGCGCTAGAAGAGGAAGAAAAAAAAAGAAAATTTGCCGTCATTAGTTATTTAAGGACTGCGTCTACGTCGATGCCGCGCGCGCCATGTTGCCCCATCACAAGTGACGGTACAACACCTTCGGGATGCGGCGCGCATTAAAAATTCAACATCCTTGATTGTATTTGGCTCGGCTGTCTGAGTAGCGTTCGGCGAAAAGTTACGACGCAGCGCCGCCATGATGGCGTAACGCCTCGCCCGCCTCTGCAAAGCGGACGAAATGCTCTTATTTTCCATTGATGTAGACACAATTTATTATGTAAGTCGCGGTCGCTTTCGCAAAACGCACGCACCGCTGAAAGTTGTCGCGCCCGTAACTTAATTATTGACACTCGGTGCGCTGTCGAAGGGCGGAGGAAACTCTTTTCCACTTATTCCTTCTTTCTCGACGCGCCCCGCTGGAGAGTGTATCAAACCCATACCGAACTGCATAAAAAGGTGCAGAGAGCAAAGCCTGGCAACGCCAAGAGAGAAGACCTTTATGCATATTCAAATATGGTAATCGCGAGCGCTCTCTTATCGTTCCTGTATTTCGACACTTTTAAGTAGCAAGAGTGGCAGAAGTCATGCTCCCAGTGCACAGTCGCCGCGCAGCAACCGAGCGAAATGCGATTTTAATATTCAACGATCACGTCTGAAATCATTTTTAATTTCGCTCGTGTACAAACAACGCTCACAACTTGTAGATTAAAGATCGCTAAACAAACTTTTCGTGTTAACGATGTTTTGCAGGCGAAATCTGCGCTGTGTTCTTGAATTAATTAGTACCCGCAGTTTTTATGGGGCCATTTGTATACCAAAACAACACGTAAAAATATTAATCAAACTTGGATATTAGCGGAAATTGCAAATGCGGAGTGCATAATAAAGTATCTCAGTTAGCATGCATAATTGTTCTTGAGCATCATTGACTTTTAAGCAGGCAGACGTTGCTGTTCTTTGGCAATTTCTATTATAGTTAGAACAATGCAATTGCTTTGATGATTGCTGATCTGCGGAATGGCAGTCGTACATCACAGTCGCATATCTCGATGCTGCCGTGTTCGGTTCGCTGGGTCAATGAGCAGCGGTGTCTAAGTCGCAAAGGCAATAAGCGGGTCGTTGCCGTCGGCGCCAAAGCGTCTTCCTTCGCTATTACTACGCGATGATTTGCTATCGCTCGCTTGTCGGAGTTACCGCCATTCGTCGAGTGTCGTTTCCACATGATTGTGTTATCGAGATTCGCATTGGATGCAGCCGGAGCGCCCTCGCCAGATATTATTAATCCCTTTTCAGATTCCGGGATATATTGTTGTAGTTGCCCTACATAGCACTAGCTTGCTATTATTCCGTCTCGTTTTGTTCACATAGCGTATGACTCCAGCAATAACAACTACCCATGACTGCCGCCGGTCGGCAGTTCTCATCCTGTCAGAGATCAATGTCGTGACTGAAAAGTTTAAATGAGCAATCATTTGTATACATACTACCTATTTGGCATGATTCGAATCAATACACTGGAGAATAACATAAAAGCAGTGATTGTTTTTTCCCGGGAATGATTGAATTTATATTCAAATCGGAGGATTATGGAAATTAGAATTCATAGCATTTTTTGTTTCCTTGGAATAGGTAAAGCATTCTCAAATGGTTTTGCAAGGAACACTGGTAAAATACGCAGAATATCTGTCAGATACTTAGCATATTGGGGATTTATGAATACGGCGAACGCACAAATCGCGCAGTGAAGACGCAAATCGATAAATACTAAATAAAGTGCAAGTTCGATATCCATCCTTGTTATTTGCCCGTACTCGTTGATATTCTCCCGGCGGAGCGGATCAGGAAATTATTTTTCCGTTTTATAATATCTCATTCCAATAGCATTGCGACTTGCATCTGTAAATAAGATTTGAATTTAGTTTTTCAATTTTGCTCGCGTTTTAAAGTTGTTATAAAATCAGCACTGCTTTAAGGACATTTATACAATGAGTCTCATTAATTTGCATTAACTTCTAATACTTCCAAAATTATACTATATTAATATTCGTTAATACCATAATTGATTTAAATGGCAAATTATATCAAATATTGCAAAGACGCATAGCTACAATACGATTTATTGGCTTGATTCGCGTGCCGAATAATCAAGCATCTAGTGTGAACGGTTCTTCTAGTCGCAGACACAATGCAAACGTGGCAGACAATGGGAAAGTGCAAAGTATGGAAGATGCTAGAGCCTCCAAATGCATTCCAGGCACGAATTGCAATCGCACTCTGGTATATGCCAATAATCCGCGACGCACGTGGAATTTTAATTGGTGTAGCTCGGCCGGCGGCGAAAAGCTTTACTCATTCCGCATTCGCGTTTCTGCCCGACAGCCCAGCAGTTTTTCCGATGCGCTCGCAGCAAACGGTAATGAATGACGAGAGGAAGCATCCTTGCGCAACCGCGCCTCCACATCCAACGCAAGTGTAAGTGGATATTTTGATGGAGCGTGCTAGTCTTTTAGCGCTTGCTAATTAATGCCGACTCGGCTGTCCATCAATCACCTCGCGGAATATCTGTCATCTTTTCTGCTCGCATTATCCATCGCGGTAGCACGAACGAGTGCAGACTCTGATCTACTACCTAACAGTTTACATCCGGACGAATGTCTCTCATGCGCGGTGTGGCAATTATTAATAGACTCGCATCGTTTTCTTACACTTCATCATTTGCATTTGCACTGGATTTTATTCAATTAATCATTTGTAGTAAATGATGCTAACAAAGAAATAAAAAACTTATTTTTCTTATTTAAATGAAATTGAGGCGTTTTTATCAGGATAAAAATCGATCGAGCTAATGCAGTTTTAAGCATTGCATGTTTTACTCAAGACGACCAATTTTTGCAACTACGGAATAGGCAAATTCCTTTGACACGAATGCTAAATAAAATTAACCATCAACTAATTCAGTTTTCTATATTTCGTTACCGGCTTTATTTCATCCTACGCTTCTATCATTTATTTCGTTTTTACGTCTATATTGTTCCGGCGCAAACAAAGAAAGTCCATAAAAAGGGTTAAATTGAATTCGCTTCAATCTCTTCGCGTTGTTGGCGGTGGCGTTGCAGGTTTTGCAATCGCAGTTTCCCAATACTTAGCAATTTTCTCAGCTGCTGAACACCAGATTGTAGGTGTACAAAGTGACCACAAAAAATGTATGAACTGCATAACATACTTTTTCACTGAACAATTTAGGAAATATCTACCATGACTAAACGTCCCATAAAAATTTTGCACGTATTCAGACAATCAGTTTGCTTTATCCAATAATTAATTTAACTGCCTTGGCGCTTATTGCAAATTTAATTTGCGCTCTGTATGAGGGTTGCTAACGCGTGGACAACGCCGTGTGCTGCTCCAGCTGTCAGGGGCAGGGATCGATCTCTTTTCTAGTGCACTTAATTACGTCCGATATAGTAGCTGCGAAGCGCGTCAGCCGCGAGGGCTTTGCGCAGTATTTGTGTTTTAATTTGACAAACAATGCGTTTAATGAAGTTACTCGAGATGACCGGATGATTATAACGTCCGCGCGCTTCATTCGCCGGCATCGACCGATTATTTTAGCAGCACATCGTTTTCATCCACTTCGCACGCATCTCGCCTCTCGCGTCCCTCTAATGACATGTTATATTTAATAGCGTAAAAAACAATTCCGTTCTATTAAACGAAGGCATTTTTAATCAGCGTATCGTATAATCAAGAGCTTTCCTCCTGAATATGGCGCGGCGCAGCGGGGGCGACAGCCGGTGCGAGAGGGCAGTTTTAATTAACCATAAACAACGTTTTAAAAATGCCGGCTAAACAAACACCATGCAAGGTCGATTGCAGACCGTGGAGATTAATTCTCAACATGTGTGCATGTGTGCGTTATAGGTATGTGAGCTTCTATTATTATTCCGCCAAGAGCGCTTATGCTACATAAGGCAAGAATGGGTGGCTAACGCCGGCGTTCGGAACGCACATAATTCTCTATTAAGTCACCTTGCGAAGTGGCATTCCATGTCTATGGAAATTTATTATTGTTTTTGCTCTTAAAGGTATCGCGGCACTTGATATTTATGTGCCAGGTCAGGATGTACGAGGAGGGACTGGCGTGCACAGCGGATGCTAAGGTCCAAATTTATTTCAATAAACTTTTCGTAAATGCGGATATCGTAAACCACTCGAAATGTGTTCGGTAGTAATTTTATCGATTTTATGCAGAAACTAAACATATGTCGCATCGGTGTGCTAAACAAGAAATCTGAAAATGGAATTATTGGATTATGCGGTTAATATTTCGAATATGTTGTTTCAGCTTGCCAAAGAATGTGTTTGGTGCTTTGCTTAAGATTTTTGTTGAAAATGCGACCGGCTGACTCCGGAAGTGATAGCAGTTTGCAAACCCTGACCACCCCCCTAAATTCGTATATCTTACACATCGCTCTACCCGATGACATTTCAACAAAACAGCTGCCGAAACTTTCAAAACCGGCGCACAAAAACAACAAAACTTTCCCATAGCTTCCTGCCATTTAACTACAACAACATGCTACTCCGCGTAGACATAAGCCAGTGGCAACTTGGAGTTTCCGAAATTCACAACGATATTCACAAAAGCACTCAAACATCGGTGTACTTAGTAAATAAGCCGAACCGTATATTCATTCATATTCCGCAACTGGCAACAGACAGCGATCATGAGGTGGATATTATAAAATTTATATATTATAATAACTTCTTTGTGTGTTCCTTGTTATACTTGAAGGGTGACGACGACGTGGAACTAAGTCTAAGTAAAGATGAAAGGAAATTTGGTTTCAGCCCTTCTGAAACTTTCGAAGCAATGGCGATGGGAACACAATCTACTTACTTCGTCGCGACGACTAGAGGGACAGGAGGGACGACATCCGACAGCAGGTAAGTAGTTGCTTTGGTTTTGTGTGTTTCGTTTGGGTTTGCCGCAGATCTATCATCCGCAGAAACTTAGCGAACATACAAAGTAGTACTGTTGTCGCAAGAGTGTGTACTACATAGGAATACAATCAAAGGATTAGCTGCCATGACAGGGGGTTGCCAAGTAAGAATCTCTTTGAAGGGCAAATTTTGAGTAGCCTCTTAACTCTCAACCCTTTCTTTTAATGCTTGATTAATTTTCTAAATGTCGATAGAATCACACACAATGCAAAGCTAAATGTCACTAACTGTAAAATAAAATAAATTAATTAAAATAAATTAATTAAGTTCAGAAAACTAATTTTCCTGGAAATAAATTCTGATTTGAACGATCTCCATGAGTTGTTAAGGAAACAAACAAAACGTTTAGCTTAAACAGTAACAAATTAGTAAAATGTTGAATCTACAAAGAAAACTAATTACGAATTTACAACAAGTTGTATGAAAGTTGGTGGTAGTTGAAAATATTTTGTTTGTCCGAGCTTCTAACGCGCACCGCGACTCCTCGACCGATAAGATTCTTGAATGATTAATGAAAAGTAAACAGGGACCTTCGTGTTCCGTCAGCAGCAAAGTTGCGTGTCTTAAGAGCAAACGATCATTAATCATACACCGCACCATTCACGCACAAGTCAGAAACACTCACACATCTAAGTTCGTGCGCGCACACCTTCGTCGCATTTCATTTTTCTCCATTTTTCCTTGCCGCCCCGCTGCTTTTCTTGCTATCCTCGCGCAAGACACAATCAACGTGCGGGCGCAGAGAGAATTAACGCATGAACGCACCGCGAGAACTCCGGATTGACTTCTTCTCGTTCGACCACATTGCAATTAATTACGAACGCCGAAAGACGAGACGCGCTAAAAATACAAGCCAATCTATTATGAATCTATTAACATCCATCCATTCTCTAGTCGCAAAGTCCGTAGATCATCAACGCCGACGCCAAGCCGAGAACGGAAGATTGAATGATTGAGAAGATATTAGGGAAAAGTTATTAACGTGCTTGTAAATGTGGGGAGTTTTGAATGCGATACTCCCCGGGAGATTTCAGCGTTTTTTTTAATATTTGGCATCTTCGCTGCAGTTTGACTACGAAAAGGGAATCATTATGGCTTCGATGAGCGCCCGAATTGGAAGCGGGTGTTGGAAAACGTAATGCAAGGCGACAGAAAGTAACAGTAAGTGACAGCGAATGGAGGAAAGCGCGTCTAATTATGTCTCACTAAATCACGCCGCAAACCAAAGTTCATACAATGTGATACGTGTCAAACATTTTTTCATGTTCCTTTCCATTTCTCGCTGTCATCTTTGTTTGCCGCACTGTTTTTTGCAGTTGTGTTGTAACTTTTGCCGGCATCGTCTGCATCGGTTAGCTAAAAAAGTTTTGTCGTAAACCCGATACCTCAGTCGCAAGGCTGATAATTTTTCAGGGAGAAAATATGAATGTAACAGGGCGGGTAGCAGACGCAAGGCAAACAAACGCCACATCAAATGGAATATGAATGAAACGGGGAAAGTTTCCAACCGACGTCGCCGTCGCTCGGGCAGGTTGACGACTGTGATGAGCATCCACCGGAATATAAATAAACAACAGGAAGTTTCAGTTCAATTTGCAGCCGCCGACGACGCGCATGTGTTTGACGTGAACAGATGAAATCGATTTTACATATTTTTAAATCACCATTGAGGTCGTGTTTCGGTTGTGGCGGCGCGTTTTCATCGCAACGCGCAACTATTAAGCAAAGTTGTAATACGACATTACAAGTTCCATAATCGTATTCCTTATCGACTAGTAGCATCTAGTCGGGATGCCAAAAAATAACTAAAAAAAAGTTCTTTGTATACATCGCGCCGCATATAAAACTTTTCCGCCTTCGACAAGCGATGAAACTGTTTTCCCTAATATCAGCAAAAACCAAGTTATACACGACTGGTTATGCAAGAACGCATATCATACGCGCCGTTCGCATTTACTGGAACCAAAATGTTTTTTATGCGCATTCCTACCTTGCGATATACATTTTTTCCGAAATGATATATAACCGACACGAGAAAATAAAGACACGAACGGATGCCGAATCGAAGTGTGTAAACCGCATGAATAAAAAATGAATATGCAATTTCGTGAAGTGTTATTGAATAGACCCTTCTCCGGGGAACTTTTGGTATATTTTATCACTGTAATAGACTTAGTTTTCCAAGAAATAACATTTCTTACTGTCCTGAATTCTCCTGAGAGTAGCAAACACATTGAAACTTTCTTCACATTTTCCACGTCAAATATTAAATAGATGATTGCTCGAGTGTGCACGCACCTTTCCCATAATTGATTGCTCCTTCCATAAATTGCCATCTTTAGAACGACGTCTAGGCGGTATTAATCTCAGTGTGTGGACCTAATGTGTCCATTAAGTCGAGTCAAAAATCCATTCTCGAAACAATAGGCTTGTCCGATTCTGAACATCTAAATTGACTCGACTGCACGCGAGAATTTATGACAGCGCCATATATTCTTTTACATAATTGACGCAATGTTAAAATGGTAAAATGCACTCTGAATCAGTGATGATGATGATTATGATATGCGTCGAGCCCACTCCTTCCCGTCACTTATCAATCGCTACTTACAGGGCCCATTATTTGTGAACACAACGAACGCAAGTCCTTCGGTGCATTTAACGCACGACAGGCGTTCAGCTAGAAAAGTATAAAACGTGCTCTCTCGGAATCAACCAAATTCTCTTTTATTCGACGCCGCTCGGAGATAAAGCGTTTAATCGCTTTTAAGCGGGCACAAAGTGCATTTCACTGTTTTAAGTTCTCAACAATCCGCCCATTCTCCGACTCGAAGTTTATTATAAAATACTAGTAGCGCGTGTGCTGTGTAGCTAAAGGTGCATTTAATGTGCACATACACACGGGCGTCCATGTGTAACTATTTAACGACTCGCGCGAGCCTTTCGTTTGCCGCGTGCTTGCGTTATAGGTTTAAATCTTTCGGAGGATTTTACACAGAGACACAGCGACAATATCGCATGTCGACATTCCAGGCGGTGACAGACGCTTGCAGTGTATTTTCACAACTCGTGACAGTATTGTGCGCCGTTGCTCGCCAGAGGCTGTGCGAAATAAATTCAATCATCATTCACAAGCCATAAAACACAGCGACTCGCTTTCCATGCGCACTTGCAACGTTCGTATTTTCACGTTCGTCCGTAAACGAAATCACGCTCGAATGTGGAGCCACATTGCGCGAATGTATGCGCGCGGAAAACATTAAAACAACTCCCATGAAATAATGACCATTAACACGTACACAAGGTTATCGGGGGTGCGAGTGCACTGCGCCGGAGAACGAGAGAGACGAGACGAGCCGCAGTCAGTCGCACGCATTTTCGGGCACCGCACACATCTGTTGGGGGTGCCTTCGGTGGTTACTGTTCGGCGGTATGTTCAGTGGCCGGCAGGATACAGACGTTCGGGGCGCAGACATGGCACGCGGGCGGACGTAGACGGACGCAAAGCGACGCAGCCGCAGGGACCGACCGATGTGAGCCTGTGGCGAGGGGACATTGTCGGACATTGCCGAGATATATCTACGTGGAGGTATGAATGTTTTATAGTATAACGTCGGGCCTGGAGAATGCGTGTTATAATGGAAACTCGGCCCCGAGGGGCGGACTCCGCCGCACGGTTTGTAAAAGGACGTGGGCATGCCACAGGACACTATATTTTCGTCGCTGCACCTACACCGGCGCGGGTTAGTACCTTGCTAACGTCATACTTTGTACTTTCATGTGCGTGCCTCGCCGAATTCAATTTTTCACTCTTATACATGCCATCTCGTCACTGCCAGCCAGAGGATATATGTGTTTATATCATCTAATGTTATACGATTCCGCCGAGTCATCGAATATGGAATATATATGGTGTGGAAGAGTATACTAACTTGGAAAATTTTGTTTATCCAGGTGCAAATACATCACATCTGGTTATACTCAGTTATGTGTGTGTTGAGTTTACATGTTGAATGTTAAGATCTTCTTATCTATTGCGACAGAAAAGGAAAGCCTTGGGGACCCTTAATAACATCCATCTCAAATGCAACTTGTGGTCGGGGCGGCACGCAGGGAAAGAAAAGTGCAGACAGGATGAAAGGATCTCTTCCATTTCACACGCCAGACAACTTTGCATGTTCCGAAAAAAAACGCAAAAGTACTCACTTTAGAGCTCAGTCGCACACTTTACAGGAAATCGAGAACATTTCCATTTACATACATATAACAGTGCTAATACAACAATAGACTATTTCTAGAAAGCGCAAAAATGTTTAAAATGACAATAACTTATTTCAATTGTTAAGCTGAACATTTTTAACAACTTGTGTTTAGTTAAATTTTTATTTTATTTAAAAAATTAAATTTAAATTTATAGTGATTTTATAGACGCAGTTACTATGAGTTCTAATGAAGTTAATCATCAAAACACGTTTGTCACTGATTTGGTGCAAGTACTTTTTTCAGTGCAGATAGTATTGCTTTTGTTGAAGCATCTATAGCAAAAAAAAACTATAACAATTTTATGCGTCACCGTCGTCCGAAAGCATTCGCGCACAGTGATGGCGGCGGCGCGCTCGGAAAATTTTAATTAAATCCGTACGCCGCCCGACCACGCCGCCTTACTCCAGCCCCAACGCCCGCATTGTTTAACGTCAACGAAAATATTCCACCTAACAGTACGAGCGCAGGGATTACAGACAGCAACAACCGTCGGCACAAACATGGCACTTCGGACAGCATGAGTGCATGGAACTTTGCTCGAATGCATCATAATTAATTGTTCTCACTCCTTCATCTGGCAGTTCAGTACCCTTACAGTATTGTTATACTGGTCCCTCAACTGGCGCCAATTTAATAATCCTAAAGATTGTAATTTATAATTATTTAGAGTGCTACCATAAACTATAAATATTTGAACATTTCTTCACAATTTTAACAATATATTGCAATGTATGTTTAAATAATCGAAGAGACAGCAATGTTTGCTCGCAACCTGTATTAACATGACAATATGCAATGAAAATTCGGGATGTTTTAAGAGCGGCGAAAATGTGTATTTAAATATTAAATTATATGAATATTAAACAAA
>JAODGE020007981.1:0-11415 GCA_027574965.2 Ecitophya simulans
ACATAATAAACGTCACTTTTGCGTTTAAAAAAGTGCGGAGATGTAACGACGGTGATTAACGGTTTTGCGCCCCCTGCATGACCATTCTCAGGGATGTTATACCTCTGGATTGCGTCAACAATAAGCGTCGCTCGTCGGCGTTGTAAATTCGACGATTTCGCGTGGCAGTCGTCTAGGCAGCAATCGAATTAAAAATTTGCGACGAGCGACGTGCGAAAGAATGCACGCGCGTGTGTGCCACCCCCGTCGAACGACGTCAGCGCGCAACAGCTGTCAGAAAGCGGGGTTGGGGAGGCGCTGTCATCTGCGGACCTAACCTAATTTCGCGCCGCCGCGGGAACGTTCCGCACATGATACTCGCACGAGCGAAATTTATGGAAATTCGGCCGCGAATTCGATTTGTTTCGCGCGTCATCTTTAACGCCGCGCGTCCCATCGCGCTATGCGAATGACATTCGCATTCGTTCGACATTAATCGGAGACGCCTAATATCTCGCCCAGTCCAGGCAGGGTGGACGGGGAGAGAAAATAAAAAACTGATTGGAAATCATCGTTTTCTCGCTGATTTCCGAACCACCCTCGTCTTTTGACGCTCATTTCCATCGCAAACGCGGCGGCGGCGGCGAGGCGCTCGTTTGATTTGAACGCGATGCCTTCACGCGAGCATATTAGATCGCGGCCGCCTCCGCTCTCTCGATGAATAATAATTTTTATGCATGGAATTTTTATGCCCAAATTAAATTCGCTCTTGATGCGCGCGTTATCATATGTAAATAATCATAACGCCAGAGAAGGGAAGAATAAACATCGAGCGAATCGAGATTCGTTCAAGGACGGCGGAGCGTACGCCATCTGCCCATCTGCGAAAAGGACAATGGCGGGGACGACGCGCGGCAAAAATCTCCGCCGCTCTTTGTGCCGTTCGCTGTGCCTTTTGTTTGGCGTCTAATATTTGCCTTGACGCTATTCACGGTTTGTCCTTGCCGGGATATCATATCTCGGCATTATCTCGGGATAATTTTGTTTATCCCTCTTTTATTCGCGTGCCTTTGAGGCGTCTTCGCTCGGCTCCTCTGATCGGCGTCTCCTTTTGCAGAACATCGAGAAATGGATAAACGAATCGACGGACGGCGTCATCTACTTCAGCATGGGCTCCATGATCAAAGGGCACACCTTCCCCGAGGAGAAGCGCAAGATCTTCCTGAAGGCCTTCGGGCGCCTCAAGCAGCGCGTGCTCTGGAAGTGGGAGAACGAGACGATGCCGGACAAACCCGACAACGTCATGATCCAGAAGTGGATGCCGCAGTTTGACATCTTATGTAAGTCGCGTCCGATTCGCGTTTCGGCGGATACTTGTTGCATATCGCCAAGGACGCGCTTGCTCGTTCGGTTATCGATCGCGTGCGCACCGCCCGATGCGAATTTGACGACGTCTCGGCGAGCTTATTAAATTCCGGAGGATGCGCGGATGCAAATAAGACGCGCGCTTCGGATTGTTTCGCGTCGCCCGCGGCTCCGATGGATGGGGAGACTCGGCGCGCATAAAACTCGTCCTTCCGACGCCCCCCGCGCCGCGCCCCCGCCGCCGCGGTTCACATGCGTCGCGTTGTGAGGATTTTATTATTTAAATATAACCATTACGCCGTAATGTGCCATAATACTGCGCGAGTTTGCTACACATGCAATAAGGAAGATTCCGCGCAGAGCCGGACCGCGGAAATTTTTTTGCGCATTGTTTTTAACGCACGTTTTTTCCGCGCATCATAAAGCTGGGGGCGATTTGGACAAATTGTTCGATTCCTTCGTTCTTAGTGCGGCTCTGGTAGGTAGTTGGAAACAACAAGGAAACTTTGCGCCGCTACGTAAGACCGTTTAATGCCGCGCGCCGCGGTTCGCCGCCGCCGCGTGTTGCGCCCGCATATTATAAATTATATGGCCGAGGGCGCGCTGTTATTTTGCGACATTAATTCGGGCACTTTTATTGCGCTCGTCCTGATTTATTCCATCGGCGGCGATGCAGGTGGCTCGCGCATTCGTCAGCGGCGCCGCCGCCGCCGCCGATCATCTGTTGGCGCACATTGGGCCCGAATCCAGCGCCGCCGGCCGAAACACTAACTTTGATTGCCCATCAATGAAACGTTTCCTTGGTCGCGCGCGAATGCGTGGAATAATCGTTCCAGAAGCGAAGAGCGCGCCCGAGTTGGTGGAAACTTTGAGGCGGCGTTAAACCGCAATTTGCGTGTCCGCGAAGCGTCGCGCGCGATTTTGTCCGAATTGTGGTTTGTCCTTGACGCGCATTGTTCGTTCGCGCTCGGTCGTCCTTGTCGCCCGCCGTCCCCACTATCGCACAATGGGGCGCGCCGAGCGTGCATGGAAATCCAGTTGCGGTCGTTCGCCAAATTTTCCCTCGGCCGGCGGCGCCGAGCGTTTCGGAGCCTCGAGACTGCAATTTTAACTGTTCTTTTAGGTCACCCCAACGTGAAGGCCTTCGTCGCGCACGGCGGACTCCTCGGCACGACCGAGGCGGTGCACTGCGGGGTGCCGGTGGTGGTGATGCCGCAGTTCGGCGATCAGCACACGAACGCGCGCGCCCTCGAGGCGGGCGGCGGCGGCGTCGTGCTGAACTTCAGGGAGGCCGACGAGGAGATGGTCTACACCGCGCTGAAAACCGTTCTGGATCCGGAGTAAGCGTTCGACACTATTATCCCGGCTAACATTACGCCCCGCCTCCTCCTTCTCCACCACCCCTTTCGCCCATCCAGACGCATTGTGCATCGCGTCCCGGAAACTTTCCCGCCCCACGCGGAAACTTCTTGGCGCGCGCCGTTAAAGAGCGCGCTTAAGGCGGCGTAAAATTGCTAATCTCACACTCCCCCAAACGAGATTATTGCCTTTTTAATCGATGCTCAACTCGGGGCGCTCCTTGCAGGTTCAACAAGAAGGCCAAAGAGCTGTCTGCGCGTTTCCGCGATCGCCCCATGTCGCCGATGGACACGGCCATTTACTGGATTGAGTACGTCGCGCGTCACAAGGGCGCGCACCACATGCGCACCGCCGCCGTCGGGATGCCGTTGTATCAGTATCTCTTGCTCGACGTCTTCGGTTTCATCGCGCTGTGCCTCCTCGCCGTCTTGGTAATTTTTGTTTACCTGGTCAAGTTGGTTCTGCGCCTGATTTCCGCGCTCTTCGGGGGGAAGAAGACCGCCAAGAAACAGAAGAAGCAGTAATGTCACACTGTCGTAACACTAGTTATTAAGTCAACTATTATGGGAGATAAAGAATGAAATTCAATTCAATTTGTTAATAGATATAAATGGGTTTGCGTTCTTCAATATTGTTTGATTCACAATAAATATATTACAACAGTTTAACCTTGAATATTAGAACAGTAACTTTTTAAGTATCTAGATCAGTAATTCTCAAAAATGTTTAGCGACACACACCTGTTTCGTTACAAGTTGCATAAAATTTGTGCACCAATTGTGTGATAAGTTCATTTGCTTTTCTACAACGATGTCGTCTTTATTTATTAACATTCGTAACATTCAACAATAAGTCGAATTTTTAACGTAGAAAAAAAAAACGCAATACTCTTTAATTTCTGCCTGAATTTTTTGATTTTTGTATACTGACTGAATATGGATTTTTCTATTTATTGTTGAATAACAAAAATAGTGATGAACGAAAAACGCCCATGACTCATTACTCAACTTAATGAATGTCTAAAATTTGGCGGCATTTTTAGAACTTGGTTGAGACCACATGTAAAACATAACATGCGTCCCATGCTGTATAGCGCAGATAAACAATTAAAATAATATCAGGAGTGTATCCGCAGCCTGCAGGAACGCGCGCATTGTCCTCGGCTATAAATTGCAGCAATTATGTGCGAGCACGTCGGGCGTCTCGTATTAACGCGCGCTCATTCCAAGCGCAACATTAAAAGGAAATGAATTACTAATTGCAGCGCGTCTGCGCAAAGACAAATTAATAATGGCTGCTCGTGAAGTATTTGTTTGGAAATAACAAGCGCGTTGCATAACTCAAGGAATTACGAACGCGCAAAAAACAACTCCCGGTGCGATGGCTTTTGTAGCGCTAATTTCTACGACATGCGCGCCGCACAGGAGTAACCATAAAAGTAATTTGACGTGCCACCGCAATGTCGGGCGTGTTCGTGGCGTCTGACGATTTAGATGGTTGTGCGCCGCCAGATTTCGGGCAGGGAAATAACTTCGGCGAAAGATGCAATTTTCATGAAATCATCAAATATTCCATACATCTCGACATGGCGTGCAGTCGGCATTATTGAAATCAATAAATTCGAGTCGATACGATCGAGTTTGTATCTGAGAGCGCCGAGGGTCGCGCCACGGCCGCGGCACGTATTGTTTTTCACTTGATCGATGCGCCGGAAGGAAAATTGATATTTCTCGGCGCGCGACGCACAGCGTGCAGTTCATTCTTCAACATTCCGCAAAGGGGGGTAGGGACATGTCGGGCCGGGCGCAAGCGACGCGAGGTCGTAAAAGCTGACGGCCGATTGGATGGTGATTGTTCCGACCGTGCACGAGTCTTCCGCATTCTTCGCGGACTCCTACATGGGTCGTTCAGGTGAACGCGATCGTTTCGGAACACTCGGTGGTGGCGATATGCAATATCGAGAGCCGGAACGGAATCGCAAGGGCCGGGGATGATGAAGTGCAGCAGCCGGGCCGAAGACGCGCCACGCACGCGGCAATATCAAAATGTAGTCGATTGGAATAAGAATGGAATGTGGAACGAGGGCGCCAAGCGCAACCAAAACGCGCTAAAAACGTAAATTTCCCGCGCGCGATTCGGTGATAAGGTGCGCCCCGCAGATGGCCCGGGGACATCCGCCCGAACGGCATAAATGCATCGTTGAAGGAGACTTAGTTAGACCAGATAAGAATGGAAGGACGCGACCGAGATAATGCGCTTTGATCTCTAACCTTTGTCTTCGTAACAAAGAAACTTTATATTTCGCGTGCGCCCGGCCGGGAAAAATGGTCCGCGCGAAGTAAAAGTTTCCGCCGCGCTCCAGCGGCACGCCCAAACTATGGATTGCAATAAAACCGCGGCGAACGCGCGAGAAGACTGCGGGAAATGCAAATGGGCGAATTTAATACGCTCGCGTTATTATAGGAGAGTTTGTTTTATTCGACTAATTTGCAAATTGTAATTGGACGAGCAAAGTTTTCCCGTATTAATTATGACCGGTCGGAACTTTTGCGCTGCGGAAAAACGACAGGGTGCGCTGGTGTTAATAATAATGAGAATAATATGTGGCAGGTTGTTTGTTCGAACGGTGGAAAGCAAATATGAAGTTATTTCGAAAACCGTTTTTCGCTTCCGCGCTCAGTCGCTGCGCCCCTCCGTCCGTGGGGCCGGTGTGGCAGCGGTCGCCCTCAAAAAAAATAATAACACGGCAACAACCATCGATCCTCCGAGTGAAACACGCGCGTATGCATTCGCGCAACGCGCGCTGGGATTGCCGAGTGGCATGCTGCTAATATCTCTGGGGCACAAAGTTGGGGAGCCGTGATTGAACTAAATGAACACAAAATGCGTTCGACGTCTGTGGGGACTTCCCCGACCTGCTCGACCCCCGCTCGGCGCGGGCGGAGGTCTCAAACCTAGCGACCGTTCGCTGCGAAATGACGTGCATCGGCGATTTGAGAGAATTATTTAAGTCGCTACGATCGATTGTCAGTGGAGTTTCTCATTTCAATGTTCATGGTTGGTTGCTGATTTCACTTGGGTCTCGCATAAGAAAAGCCATATATTGTAATCAATAGTGGTTGAAAAGCAAAATAGCAATGATTGGATCTCATTAGCTTTTATTTACGAATTTAAGTTCATGTTGTACGTTTGATTCATTCGTAAGACATCGCGAATCGTATAGAACAACTGGTGTTAGAATTACTCGATATTATTTTGTTTTTCTGCTCTTTATGTAAATTTAGTTGCTGCTTTTTCTGAGTTATCTGAGATTAGAATGCATGACTCGCTGAGAAAAACTCTGCCAATGTATGTTACCGAGAGGTTTACAGATGGCCGTTAAGTGGGTCAAATCTGTTAAAACTAAATTAAATCATATCTTTAGCTTTCAACCTTTAAGAAATTTATTATTTTGTTGCCTGAAATTAGTTGTGACATTTTCAGACACGCAAGCGTCGGAATAAAGAACTTGTGGGAAATGGGTGCAGAAATAAATAAAACACACCAGAAATGAAGAGATAAACAGATATAATTATATATAAAAATAATAATTATGCTTGTGTAGTTCTTGGCATCCACCAATTACTATTAATAAAATTACATTACTTGATTATAATTATTTAAAAAATATATTAATTTTAAATTAAATTGTTATAGAAAGCACAGGCAACAATTCATACGTATCACTAATGGTTTTGGGAATGCCATCTAATAACATCCAGAAAAGCATATGCTCGTTCTACTCCTTCACACAGTGATTAACATTGAATTGTTCATCTTGAACTTTAAGTATCTTTGTCTGATATCTGCTTTATTGATACAAAAATCTAAAAGTGTCTACACAGAGTCGGGTGTGTAGCACAAAATAAATGAGTCGGCGAGATGGATTGACAAGTAGCAAATAGGTTCCATTCCATCAGACGCGCCCGTCCTCGAGTACCCACCTCACGGCCCAATGCGACAGGCTTTGTCGTCGTTAGCAGATGGTTATTAGGCGATTCGCAGTTCCATGGAGCGCATTAGCGGCTGGTTTGAGACTGCTGATACTACCGGATCTGCGGGATTCGGCTCGGCAGATGCTCGAGGCGGCGTCTGAATTAGACATTCCATCCCGGGCGCTCGCGCGCGCTCCTCGTATTGACTTCGCGCTGGCATTACAATTATGACATGCGAACAGAACATTGCCACGTCCTCGTGCGTAGACGAGGACGTCACGAGGAGCGGCGCACACGACGACGAAATGATATGTCGCTCCGGCGAGTCGTCGACGGCGACGTCGACATCGACATCCTCGTCCCCAGACGGCTGATGAGCGCGTTTTGCGTGCGCGTGCATCTCTCGGCAGGCGGCGCTTGCGTCGAATTTCAAAATGGAAGAACGCGAATAAACACGCGCGAATAGCAGGCAGTGCCAATGCAGGATAATTGTATATCATTATCTAGTCGCGGATGAGATAACGTCTTGTCTGCACAACCCACAACTTAGATACGATCGTTGGCGCGGCGTGTCGGCGATACCGAAAATAACCGCACCACGTAACCTCATCGTGTTCTCACCCCCGCCCGCCGACGTTGCTCGCAGGAAGACCTCGCCACCGGAATGGTAGCAAACAAGCAAACATCTAATTACGAAATATGTAGAGGAGCGCGCATAACTCAGTGCCCACTTGGATACCTATTAACCCGTTTGTGGAGCGTTCAGTTTTCAGCCGGGAACGCGAGCTCGCAACGCCGCTTCGCAATAACACCGGCGCCGCCGCCCGACCGCACGAAGTGGGATCACTGCGAGGTTTTCACTTTTCACGGCGCACAACCTAATATTACACGCATCGCCCGCCCTCGGTCTCGACCGACGCGAGGGGGCGCAGCGTGCAATTATCGCGTCGCGGCACTGAGCAAACACGACGCCGGCGGCCCGCACGCGAAGAAAGCGTGGGCGGGCCGGAAAGAACATAAATCTTACATAAATCAGTTTTCAGCATGTCCTCCGCCCTTCGCTGCGGTTGCGTCCGGCGGCTATCGGCGAAACATTTGCATCGCGGGTCACCCGAGTTCCTGAAGATAATTTAGTGTCAAGCAACACCCCGCAGGAAGCTGCGACTGGAAATTATGGTAATTTTTATCGCAACTTTATGGAAAACGTATTCGCGAATTAAATGTGTTAAATTTCAGAATGTTGTTCGCGTCGTCGGCGTCACCTCCGGTCAACGATAAGCGTCTATGATTTTCGGCGGGATTACCGATATGCAACGGTGGCGTAACGGACGCGATAAAACGAAATGCAGCTTCCGGAAAATTACGTTTCGCCACGGCCTCATTATAATAATGTGGCTGAAAGTGCCCCGCGGCGTCGGAATAATAACCAGACGCTTTTATCCAAATGAATAGTGAAATAAGTCGGCCGGAGTACATCGAATTGTTTGCCACGTAATTTAAGACAATGTAATTTAAGATAAACCTGCGTGCGGCCGCAACAAAGTTGAAATTCGAACAAAACGATAACAATATAAGTATAAGCGATGTGTAACCGCCCGTGTGATAGCGCCGCCGCCTTCGCGGGCGGTTTGCGCCGTATCGAAGAGCTGTAGGTAAGCCGAGAGCAAATAAACATTCGATACGAGCTTCGCTTCTTTCGCTGCGGCGGCGCGACGGCGGCGAGAAACAACAAGTATAAAATATACATCATTATTTATCGTTCGACGTATCGCGTATCGCCGTCCCCGTTGGCGGCGGCGGCGACCGTAACGACCGCACGGTTCGCGCGCGCTCGTCGCCGACACGTAATAGCGAGGCAAGACACGCGGCGAAGGCGCCGGGCGCGCGGCGAAACACAGTACTAATAAAACTCTCACGTTGCCGCCGCGCAAATGCCATTAGGGCCGGCGGCGGCGCGAGGGACTACAACATATGTTTGCCGAGAAATTCAGAGAAACGCACGCATACCGTATTGGTTTTAAATATATTATGTGGCGGCTTCCAAGCAAGCAGTCGTACAATGAATAATCTGATACATTTTTTATTCGGCCACATGATTATGTTCTTATGTAGAAACGAGAACTGATTTATCATTGCGTATAGATTATCTCTCTGATAAACAATGGCAGCAATAAGAATTAAAAATTGAACAAACGAAGCGCGCGTTTTTGACCGCCGGCTGGGCCCATATAAATAACGAAACAATTACTTATCATTTTGCGGCAAACACGCGTAAGATTAACAATAACAAAAGAAATATAAATCTGTAATTATTTCAATTTATGCTTGGCTGACTGTCTTTGACGTTTTTCTCGAATATTTTAATAACTCACGCTCAAACCGGAATGATTTATTCGCCGTCGAAAAATGGTTAACGCAAGCAAGATATGAGATACAAAGTTGCGCCGCCCCCCGCGAAAGCGCGCGCGTTGCGGGTTTGACTTTCTATGAGAGTTTAAAGGCCGCCGCAGCCCGGCGGTGATTTATTCGGCACGTTGTATTTAATTTCCAAATTATTGCATACAGGCGCCGACAATTGGCGCGCGCCGCAATCTTGAATTTCCGGCCGCCATTATAAATTTCAGACCTCATCTGCCACATCAGCACGTTGCGCCCCTCCGCCATTGCGCGCCCGATAGCAAAGCCGGCGCCAAAAAGCGAAGCGTCCGCGTGCGGGTAATAAACGAAAACTGCGGGCTGATTCATCAACGTTCTAATTAATATTTTCAGCCCGAAACTCTCAAACCATAAATTCACCCGTAAAACCCCTCCCTCTACAAGCGGGCCAGGCCGGCGCAATGATGTTGAACATTGGCATAACAAATTTTCATAAAAGTCTTCAGGTCGACGCCGGCTAATTTCGCACCGCGACCGCATTATTTATGATATTATTTCGGTACGGCGTGTGCGAAATGTGTAATTTTTTCGCTGTCCGTTCGCGTGGTTTTTGCATGATAATGGCGTTTGTTTTATTTTGCTTTGAGCTTTGTTTCACGCCGCTTTATGATCTCTCGCCCCTGCGCCGCGAATTTTTTGGCGTGTATTTTTAAAAAACACTCGTCGGCTAATTCGCGAATGTTTGCTTTTCGCAGACCTAATAACAGGACTTGACGTCGGTTGTAATGTTTTCGTAAATGGTCGGAAAACATCCTGTACATTGCAGCCGGTTGGAAATTGTTTGACAATGATAAAAATGTTTTCCATGCGTCACATACTCGCGCACAACTTGTTTAGTCATGTGTAGTCGCATGTTCAATTTTTTCAAAACACGTGTTGAAAAAAAATGTCCTAGTTTTTAACATAGATAAAATATAAACATTTCTATTTCTATATATTATTGATTATTTATAGACTTTAAATTTACTTAAAATATAAATTTTAAATTATCTAGTTTTCTTTTTAATTTTTAACTTTAATTTTTTATTTTAAAATTAAAATGTTAATATATCGTAGACACATGCTTTTTTATTTTTTATTATTGTTTATTAATTAATCTTTATGTTAACATTGCTTAATAACCAAAAAATAAAAATACAATTTTTACACTGTTTTTAGGAAAAACAAGAATTAAAAAACGCCCTAATTTCTAATATAATTATAATACTGATATACCATAAACAGATAGAAAGTTACCAAGGAAATTTTCTATAATTTATTTTAAAAATTAATTATATACTTATTTTATAAATACTTACTAATTGGAATTAAAGTTTTACAATTTTACAATTTTCTGAAAACACATTTTTTGAAACCTTTGTTTATATCTAAATTAAATATGTTACTAGTGTTTTCAAAGCGTTCACGTAAGTTGAAGACTTGTTTTTCAATGTAGTATTTGCCGATTAATTCGCAAATGTTTTCCCAATAATGCGAGCACAAATTTGCTTAAATATTTTTGCAAATTGTCGACCAACATCCCGCCTCACGTCCGGAGGCGGGAAATTGTTTGACTTTGACAAAAGTGTTTGCGCTACATATTCGCGCAAAGAAAATACGCACGACGTGTTTAATCAACACGTCGTTCGGTGTTTGTATAGGCCCACTTTTATTCGCGGTCCTCGCGCGTGGGACATGCAGCCACCCGTCCTTCGGCGGCGGTTTGTGCGGGAGGGCAAACGCGGCGCCCAAAATCCGCAGTAATAAAAAGCGCTCGTGCGGCACTCGCATTTAACACATTTTCGTCAACACCGCGTTTTATTGCTTGCCACTGTACTTGGCACGCAGATGAGATGAAACTATTTATACAGGGCGTTTCGAATAGTCGAAAAATAATTTTACTCCGATGGAAAAATAAGGCAGAGAAGAAAACACTAAAATTTGCGTTTTTAGCAAAATCAAAGGATACTATCAAAAATAAAATAAGACGTAAAATTGGACGTACGATATTAATTAAAGATTAAGTTGCTTTGTCGGCTTGCCGACTCATTGCGATAGCGTTTGGCCGGACGTTTCGTGTCTTTTGCGGTTAACCCCAAAAATGATTTCTTTTGTCGCATTGTTTTTTATTTTTGTTTTTATTTTTAATTTCTACGTTAAAGTTCGCACCCATCCCACGCCGTCGTCGGCGGTGCGCGGCCGAAATCGCAGGAGACAAACATTGCAAAACTTGGCGCAACATATCTTCGGCCGTCTGAGCCATTACGGCGCTCGTCGCAGAAAGCAACGACATTAGCGAAAATTTCCCCAGCGGCCTGCGTCC
>JAODGE020007984.1:0-10024 GCA_027574965.2 Ecitophya simulans
GTTAAGTATAATACACTCCAATGGAACCAAAACGAGACGACCGAAAATTTTGCTTATTCCGAACTGCGACCGTCAGTTCTGACGATACACCACAACTACCAGCAATGAAGCACATTATGTTCAATTGCATCGTATAACGTTAAGTTATTCGATACTGAACCGGACGACTGCTGTGGAATTATTCGTGCGCACACACCGTCGAGGAATTAAACTAACACGTTGCCGGAATGCGTCAAGGCTTCGTCATTTAATACAATGACACGCTGTATCCGTATTCGCCTAAGCGTATAGAATGTACGAATGCACGAAAGTAAATTTCCTAACGACAAACTAATATTCCTGCCGTTTGATGTAGCACAAGACGTTAACCCATGCGAAGCTAGCAATGCCAAAGTAGATAACTCGAAAAGCGGGAGGAACCATTGCGAAGTTCACTATCTGCGCGGGGATCCAAAACATGCAACTACTTTTATACGATTCGACGAACTTGCTCCTGCATTCATCCAGCACGTCGGCGTTTCGTTTGCCTTCCATCACGCTCATCGCGATGTAGAAGAGAACGAGTTCCGCCGATGCCGCTATTGTTTGATCTAGGACCAGTTTTTTAGCCACTGCGCTCAAACTCCGCCCAACGTACTTCGTGTCGAGCCATTTGAACCTAAAACAGGGAAAGAAGGTGTGTATGTTGAGTTGCCTATTGTCAACGTCCACAAATAAATTTAATGCATGCAATCTAACGAAACTAACCAAACGGTGAGTAAAGGGCCTTGAATCGCTGTTCCAAATAAAGCATATCGAGCTAACAATGTCAGATCAAGATTCTTCGGTTCCGCAGTCTACAAAAAGAAAACGTGTAACATAAAATAATGATATTTTGATGCGTGATAATAACATACAAGGACTTTTCGTGTGAGGATTTGTTGCGAATACTCGGCACCTAAGAAAAGCGTACCGTAGATGATTCCATTTGCAAATATTGGGTGTTTATGGAAGTTCATCTTGAGATAACTCAATAAAACTGAGGACGTCTTGTTTCTACCCATTTGAATTGATAAATTTATTTTACTGCAGTTTCAATGCTTTCCAACAATGTACATTATGTACTGTACTAAACATATACTGCTCTCTGCGTGCTAATATGTAACTATTCGTTGCGTCAGGTTCAAACATGGTCACATTTTAACATTTAGCGTTATAACTGAAGTAAATTACACAAGTCTACAGATAATATGAGATTACAGCCTGACATTTTGTAGCTACCGTGTGGCCTCAATGATAACAGCTTCGTGTGTACATTGAGTTGCACAGAATTCTAGACATTAATCAAATTTAAATTATAAGAAATCTTTAGATTTAAATTAAAATAATTATTAAAAAAATTTATATAAATAATTTTAACGTGTTAAGTTAATTACATCAAGTTTTAATTGCAATTACATGGCTTAGTAGCTTTGATTAATCAAAAAACTTTATTTGTATGTTGGGTTGCAGAATATTCTTCACAATAATAAAATTCTAAAATTTTAACAAATATTTAAACCCAGAATTAAAATATTTATATATAATTTAAAAATATATACTTTAACATATTTTTGTTAACTTCATCAATTATTAATTACAATTAATGGAATATATTTTAAATAAACGACCTTGAGTTAGGCAAACGTCGGACATTTCGAAAATATTGACCTGCTGTGTGGGAAAGATTCACACGACACGTCGTCCGAAAAAAACTCGTCTCAGCGCACGCCGCGAATAGTTGCAAATTCGTACGATTTGTTTAAACTTACGACATGCACACACACAACATGCGCGAATTATAACGAAGGCGATTCCCAGCTAGCTAATTTCTTAAACCACGTAGTGTAATTGCGTTTTGTTCGCGAGCGTCGTTCAAGTATGGCCAGTCCGAGAACCAGAAGACTTTTGTCCGAACTTAAGCCCATCAACGAAAACGATGTAAGTCGTCCACACTTTGCGCAGTTATCGTGAACAGGCAGGCGTTTGTTCGTCTTGTAGAAATGTTTTGAATGCCAGACACACAATCCACAATGGGCATCAGTAACATATGGCATATGGATTTGTTTGGAGTGCTCAGGGAAACATCGAGGGCTAGGAGTGCATTTGTCTTTTGTGCGCTCCGTCACCATGGATAAATGGAAAGACATAGAGCTGGAGAAGATGAAAATTGGTGGTAATCGCAATGCTAGAATATTTTTTGAAGCACAGGACGATTATGATGATTCTATCAGCATTCAACAAAAGTACAATACTAAAGGTGCTGCTTTATACAGGGATAAGGTAAATCAAAACTATTTTATAGGCTATTCTGAACACAAAGATATAGTCCATAGTTTAGGTTCCACCCACCCATTTCCTGTTTGTTCTAGAGCATGTATAGAAAAAATGTTGACCAGATTTTAATGCTATGAAATTTACAGATTTCCACATTAGCACAAGGTAAAACCTGGGATGAACGAAAGTCCCTGGCACAGAAATACAGTGGAAACTTAATTAGCTCGTCTTCGACGACGACGTCGAACTACAATAATAGCTCAAACTCGTATCAGCAAACCGATAGCTATCAGAACAACGGATACCAAAACAATGGGGGTTATCAACACTTCAACTCTCCGGAGTTTAGGAACGAAAAAGAGGCGTTTTTCGCTAAGAAACAGAACGAAAACGCGAACAGGCGAGAGTAGGTTGAGTTCGTAGTTAATTTGGAAGCCTAAATTATTATTGCAATCTTAATTTTTAGTGATTTACCTCCAAGTCAAGGAGGAAAATACAGCGGATTTGGTTATTCAATGGAACCGCCCCCCAGAAGTCAATCACAGGAAATGTTTGACAATACAATGTCTTCACTTGCAAGTGTAAGTCCTAACATATTGCTTCATTAGTTGGTTTTGGTCCAGCAAGATTTTTTCTACAAATGTATTTGTTAACTACAATTTGGGCAAGTGAATGTTAAAATTTCTTTAAAATCCTGGAGTATTAGACAATTTTTGTTGCTCTGTTATTGTCAGTTTTAATGATTTTATTTTAAACCAATAAGTATATTTAGCACATGGCTAGGCCATCGAACAATAGTCCTTTTTGAAATATTGTTTTGCAGGGTTGGTCGTTTTTATCTAGTTCAGCGACGAAAATCGCCAGCAAAGCGTCCGAAAGTGCGATTAAATACGGCGGCATGGCATCTCAAAAGGTAAAAACATTAATTTCACTCGACTCTGATCTTACGACCGTATCACAACGTCATAATGTTTTGATTTACCATTGTTCAGATACTTTATTTTGTTATTATTTATATTTTTTATTCAATTTATCAAGGTTCGAGATGGCAATTTGTTAGAGGATGTAGGTACTCAAGTCACTAGTTTAGCAACAAAGGTAAGAAATTGTTTTTGTTCAATATTCCGCTTAGCGTTGGCAAACTTTAACTAACATAGTGTTTGCATTTATTGTTTTCTCACGTTTCGTATTTTTGTGTTTTTTTTAAATCTAATTTGCACGTTGGTTTATTTTAGAAGTGCATTGAGGATGGATTGTAGGTTAATTTTAAGCTTATTTTTGTAGATGAGCGACTTGGGCCGTCGTGGTTGGACGCAAGTCACTGGAACGCAGCAGACCAGTCCTGATTTCGGCACATACGGACAGGTGGGGGGCGATAACTTCCAGTCGCCAGGGGAAAAGTCGAGCCTGGTTACTGGTGGTAATGCTAACAGTTTTAACAATCAGGACGATTGGAGTTTTGCCAGTCAGCAAGGGTCAAAGTAAGTTAATCGAAATAGCGATACAAATTAGAATAACTTTTTGGAGCTCTTTAACACATTTCTGCAAAAAAAAATCGAACAAAAACCTGGAGTACAACAGATTTAAAATTTTTTTAATTGGATTGTAATTGCAAAACTCAAAGAAAAAAATTATTATTTATTACTTCCAGAGCGTCAAGTCCGAAAAGTCCCACAAGCCAACAGTGGGGCTACCAAAACGAGTCGAATTCGTATCAATCGCCGACGGACTCTAAGGCGACGTCGCCAATTCTCTCGCCCACGGAAACAAAGCGTCCTGCCCCCAAAAAGAAAACGTTCAAGGAGGAGAAAAAGCGGGACAACAAATGGGGCGACGACGAGCTGTGGGAAAGCCTCAATAATTAATTGCGAACCCCTTATTCTTATTCTACGATACAAAACCACATGCAATGCGTGGCGTTACTCAAATCAATGTTGATTACTTGAACAAAGTGTTAATGTTTGTAACAGATGTGTCTGTAACGCAACTTTTCTCCCTGTACCAACTGTTACATCTTAATTGAGATTACTCGTTGGATTCGCAAGCAAAACACGTCCGGGGGAACGTCTGCGGAGCCCCTTTCGGGCCGTAAACTTAAAAATGTGCATTTATTTTTGGATAATATTTACATTTAAGTTTAGTACGAGTGCTAATACGCATGCAATCTGCAATATGCCATCATCGCATAACTTTTCGTTGCTTTGTTAATTATCAAATGCCAATTATCAATATTCTGGCGTCAATTTCTATATTTATTTGCGTCTGCATATTTTATTCCCATTAAATCTGTTGCGTCATCTTCCTTCCGGAAGACACACATACCGATGACAATGACTTCGTAACTGTAATTGTTTGTAATTATAAAGTATGATATATTCTATTTAAAATATAGATGAATGTAACCGTTGCAGGAAATATAGATAAAAAATATACTATTATATAAATGAGCAATCAGAGCGCGTAATTTGCAAATTTAGTGTGGAGTCGTTTTGTAGACACTCTAAGCAGCTTTATCAGGCTGTCACGTAAGTTCTTGCCGTGGGATTGCATTGAAATTGATTTGTAAGTACGTTAACAAGAGTATCATCTAGTCATTCATGCACACATTCAATTCTGAGCCTTCGATCGCCTATTAAGACTATCTTGTCCTGCGAAACAACATAATTCATTTGTTTACAAAAAGCCATTAAATGAAGAATATAAGGAGAAAATTTAAACAAACCTTTTTTTAAATTTCAAATATAATTTCTAAAGCGATATAATGAACTAATGTTTGATCGAAAAAAGTAACGAAATTTGTGGATCTTGTTTCGGCTCGAGACTAGCAATAGTTGCCCACACCCCGTGAAACAGGGTCGGATTAGATGACCAAAATTAGCAATGTCGTCACTTGCTCCTTTAACTTCTCAATAAATATTTTATTTGTGAATATTAATTATATCATTATTACTAATTTCTCTGCAACAAAATCCTCTATAGATTGTTGATTATAAACTAATCAATACTCTCAATAATTTTGAACATATTCTTACATGTTGGACAACTAGCGTAATTTTTGATTGCTAGATTTGCGCAAGAATCACTTGGAACAATGAGAACAAGCAGGACAGCGCTATTAAACAAGATTCTCAAAATGGCATATGCTAACGTTGTACCACATTGTACTCCTTGCATCACATACCCTTCATTTTCGGTGAAAACCCGAAACAATTGGAATGAACGTTGATAAAAATCGATTTTTAAAATGCAATAACTATCTAACATTCTGAAACTGATTAACGCTAAATATGTATCCGCCCCCAACGACGTCTCAACGACTTTCAAGAAGTTACCGAATCGCCACGCCTTAATATAACTGACTACATTACCTATGCACGTTGTTTTTATCTTATAAGCTGTACACTTATGAATTTAACGACTAGGACATAAAAGTTATCGTCAACGGAACGCTTTTAACACAGACCACCCTCTTCCATATCGTCGTCTTCGGTCGCGACGGCCGGAGGTTGCTCGCCGCCGTCCTGCAAGTCGAAAGGAGAAATTGAGTGTCGCCATGAAGTTACAAGTGAATACTGGGTGGCATACCTCAATCGTAGCCGTCGTATGCGAGTTAGGCGAGACGTACGAAGCGGCGGCGTTTTCGCGAACCCCGCCGGATTTAACCACCGGCTGGACCATCCCTTGAGGCAGCGGCATGTCCCTCGCCAGGATGGCATACTCGACGTCCATGTGTTTGATAAACGGATTGTTTAGAGCGCGTCGCGCTGCGTCCGGATCCTCCTCGTCGAACGCGGCGAGCAAGCTCTCTAGGGTGGCGACCTCCGGCGCCTCGCAGCAGTTCCCCCACTCTTTGAACGCTTTCTCGGCCGCGACGACGTCGCCGCGCGCGAGTTGCACCAGCACTAAACCCACCGCGAGCCTGCCCATGGACTGATAAGCTTCGCTCTGCTGATGGAGGCCCATCTCTCGACGGATCGCGTCCGCGGCGAGATCGTACTCCTGCAGCTTGACGTGAATGCGCGCCACTTTGCTCATGTACTCGGCGGCCTGCCGCGACGAGTCTTGGATGATCGCGATCTGCGCCGCATCGGAGAAGAGGTGCAGGGCCTGACTAGGGTTTTGCGATTCGAGGATTTTCGCGGCTTTGTCCAGAGTCGACGCGGCGGACTCGGCGTTGCCACTCACTTGGAACAAATTCGCGGCGCGTTCGGCGAGCTGTGCGATGGAGCGATAGTCGTTCATGTCTTTAGAGACCAAGATTGCTTGATCTAGAGATTTCGCAGCGTGGAAGTTGCTAAAACAAGTGAATAAGTAAATTACACGCGAGTAGCGACATCTGGCGAGTGGAACGGTCCATGGCCTAACCAAACTAATGCGATATTATGAAAAAAGCTGTGCGTCCTTACTTTCCGTTCTGCTTCTGGCAATCTGCAGCTTTCATCAAGCAGTCCTTACATTGCTCGAACGACTTGGCGTTTCGGAAGCAGGTCGCCGCTTTGTTGTACTCGTCAGCTGCTTCGTCATAGTCCGGCCGCCATTTGAGCAGTGATGTTTTCAAGCTAAAACAGTTGAACGTCAGTTGTTATTTGCAGGAGTGGACGAATAATAAAGCTGGACTACCATTTCTCCGCGACCTTGATATGCTCTAGGCCCTCCTCGATCTTTTTGTTGGCCATTGCGGCGGCGTTCTTACAGATTCGAAACACTCACGTCCAAAAGTAGATTCACAGCTCGCGGTGCGCTACACCACCACCACTTCGACGGCCTTCGACACACTAGTGCGCTGATTTGGCCGTCGGCACGCACCTGCAATGGTGGGCGGGACGCTAAAAATCGAACCGCAGGACGCGCAGGACGAAGCTCGAGCCCGCGAATGCGAGCACAACTGCGTGCTTCTAGGTCACTGCTGCTATTAAGGATATGCAATTTGTATATATTGGGTTGCCTACGTTGCCTACAACTTTAACTGGATGTTTCAATCAGAAACCTTATAGAAAATTATTTAAAATAACTAGCAGTAATATAGTATCTAATATGAATGTCTTATTTAACAAATATTGTTAAATTTTAAATCTATATTAAGAAAAAAACTAATTATATAAATTTATTTGGCTAATTTTTTCTTTAAACCATGTTTTATTACATGCTTGTAGCACCTCCTATATAAGTATTGATCGACAAATGAGCATCGACCTTCAAAACTACAAATATTCAAAAGTCTCAACAATCATGCAAATAAAATAAATAATTCTTATCGTGTAATTACAAAAATCCACTCTCCGCACAGCCGCAATTTTATAAATTTATCTTGTTTACTAATCTGTCACTGTCAAACAAGGAAAACGAACAAACACCCTAGAAACACCGAAAGTGTCAACAGCGGATTGTCATGCACACTGTGCACACTCCTATAGTCAACTGTTTTTCGATCTGTTTATGAGATTTTTGGGCGAATTTACGAGGTTTCGATAATGTTTTATGTCGCAACGGCGTAGAAAAACGCAATAATAATCTACTCAAATCATGTGATTGCTTCCAAAGCGAAACTTCTCTTCCAATACATTCCAGTAAAAGTTTGATACAACTATAATCATGGCTAAGTAAGTTGTTTCATCTCAAATTATAATTTACCTCAAACAGCTTCAAATTGAATAGTTTTGTTTATATAAAGTTAATATCTTGCAGGGAAATGATGATAATATTTGTCTATGACACTCAGTTATTAAGACATGAGGAGGATGACCCAGCAGCAGCAATTTTGTACTTCCATCCAGGCTGGGTGTCTGATCAACAGAAAGCAGCTCTCTGTGGGCAGATCATGGGAACTGCACATTTTTTAAAGTCAGTATTTTCTTGTCCTAGGATTATTTCACTGCAAAGTGGCAAGTTCTCTATACAAGAGTATGGACGATATATTTTGGTAAGATTTTTCTTAGATTTTACAAATGGAGCAATAATTGATTAACATTTGATGCTTAGGCTGTGGGAACAGACAGGAACATAGCAGACTGGGTACTTGAATATAGAGCTGACACATTATCATCTCTAATCACCTTCTTCCACAATGATATTGCTTTGATGAGTGAAGTCTACTCAAATGCTGAAAGCATGTCAGCAAAGTTATACCACATGATGGAAACATACATTAAAATCTTAACATACAGCAGCAACTTGTTTTCCAACATTCCTAAAATACAATTGCCCAAGAGTGCGAGCAATGTATTTCTGGAGTCAATGCAGATTTTGCAATGCTGTCAAGAAGTTGATCATGTTTTGGGTGGGACAATGCTTTATCACAACAAGTGTGTACATGTTAAGTAAGTGGTAAACTTAGTCTATTAAAATCATTTATTTCTAGAGTGTTATCGACACAGTTAAGCAGTAATTTAACAAAAAGATTGGTTTTGACTGATCCATACAGAATAAAATCACCTGCAGAGATTGTTGAAGTTGATTATCAGCTGCCATTGGGTGTTCAGTTGTTGCAAGTATATGTGGAAGGAAATGAATATCAAGACTTGCTCGAGGATGCTTTAAGAACGCGCACAGTGCATTTATATTTGAACAAAAGAAATTACACTAAGTCAGTAAGTAAACTTTGTAGTTTGTAGTGGTTTGTAAAATATTGGTATTTTCAAAACATGTTGATTTATGTTTTACCACTTGATTTGCTGTTTATTTAGATGCAGCCAATACAAACCAAAGAACCTGTGCTCTCTGCAATGAAGCGCGACCAATCAATCATCTTCTCCAATATTCCCGAAGAAGACCCCGACGCGCATTCGCCAATCAACATCGAGAACAACATCATCCCATCAACCAAACTCACGCGCCCGAAGTTCCTCAACCTGAGGAACAAGACCTTGGACGAGAAGCCCGTACAGAAAGTCACGGCCATCACCCCGTTTTACGGCCAGACCAGTATTTGCTCAACGCCCATGACAGATTTGAACAAAGTTTTGCATCAGACCGCCTTGTCGATTTGTATCGATCCGGAACAAAGCGACAACGAACAGAACAAAATAAACCAAGATGGACAAGCCGAACAAAATGATGGCGCTGACCCATCAACGCAGGACATTATCAGAGAGAGAGAAGATAAAGATGATTGGAAATCGGCACAGGACGAGACGCCCAATAAACAAGAACCTTCGACCAAAACGACTGCAATCGATGAATTGGCCGACAACAAAGATTCCGACAAGGAAAACATCGAGCTCGTCTCGGCGAAAATGTCTGTACCTAAAGACCGCGAGGCCAGAAAGGGTCTGACGCTTCCTTTGAAGTCCCTCTCGTTCGATTCCGACCTTTACTCGCCGATTGTGAGGAACAAAAGCTACGGCGGAGTGCAATTAACGCCACTGATGTCTAAACTGAGTTTGCTCGCCATGGACGAGCGTTCCAGCGGGTTTTGCAGTCGAGACACTACGCCCAGTGAGTACAAAGACATGCGGTTCACACCCACGCAAAGCCACGCCGCTCTCTTCAAGACCGAAGCGAAGCAAGAGTCGAAATTCAGGCGGCCAATCAGCGACAAGGTCAAGAAGAGCATCCTGTTCGTTTGCGGGCAGCAAGACATGGTTGTTGGTTTGCTCTTGGAGGAGAACGCCTGTAAATCGCCCGAAGTGATTAGGAAACTTGTAAGTTTAGATATCGTCATTTATTTTGTTATGTTCGTTTGTTTGTGTTCATAGTGGGGGATCTGCACGGAATCGTTGGGCAAGTTGGA
>JAODGE020007995.1:0-12442 GCA_027574965.2 Ecitophya simulans
TGAACCAAAATCTAGCGAAACTCCGCATAATTATCACCATCGCTCATTTTTTACCTTTGCTAAATTAGCCAAAAAAACATTTGTATTTATTACCAGGGTACAACGCGTGGCAGTTACAAACTAATTTCTTCAAGTTTATTTGTTTACTCATTGGCCACACTAATAACCCATCAGGGATTTGATTTTTATTATCGCATAATTTTTATTACAGCGCCTAAAGGACGATTGCCACACGAGAACGTGTCGAAAATGCTCGCATTTATTGACACGACAAAGTACAAACAATTCGGTTGATTTAACGCTCTGCAATTAGGTGTTAATTTAATATTTATAGACTGACCACGGATAACAATAATAGGCAATATATTAACATCGGTATCTACTTATACTAATGGTAAACGTTGCTCATTGATAGGTTTACAGTTCGCAAATAGTTCGATGTTTGCACGTCGTCAAATTGTTTCGACATTGGCATTGTTTGTAAACGTCTGCTAACAAGTCTGCTAATGTCCGATGGAAGAGAAAAAGTTTTGCTATTAGGCTGGTAGCCTTCAAAAGTAAGTCTCGGTTTGGATTTAGTGCACAGTTGATGTAAAGAGTAGTCCGAAATGGAGATGTTCGATGAAATCTTAATTGAGTCGGGAAAATCCGACGAAAATAAACTCCGATCGAAAAGTCCCGCTTTTTTTGTCTGGTGAATCGACGGAAAAAAATTGCGCTTTGGCACTACGAAAAGTTATTTATAGCAGTCATAAACCCATTTATTTGAACCAGATGAAACTACTTAGTTAGAACTATTGGCAGTATTTAGAAATATTAAAAAAGTCATAGTCCAAATCTTTGTGAGGACGTTGTTTTTTTTGTTGCAATTTTACTTTCTTTTCGAAATCAATTTGCCGTCAAACCTGTTCGCCCGCTAGACGCGGACTTGGAAATCGAGCCAAAGTCAAGGTCAGCCTCGTTTTCATTAACATCGGCATCACCAAGAGACACGGCGATGCCGCAAAACCGAAACCAAATACGCATATGGGCATAAATAAGTGGAAAGTACGCGGTGATCTGCGAGAGCATGGCGAAAGATGCCCGACGGGCGTCACAACAAACGGATTTCTTTCTTCGCCCCGAACAGATGATCGACGGACGCGCGCGTTTTATGATGGATATATTTATGCATTGCGCTTTGATTAATATCCATCGAGATGCATGGTTCGTCGAGAGAGCGTAGTAGCTTTTTAGCTAATTATAAAGTTGTCTGGCTTCGCTTATCGATCGTCAGGCATTATATTGTTAGCAGTCAGGACATAATGCAGTCGGCAGTTTTAGAGAACATCAGATAAGCTGGGCATCGTTCGCGAGCGCGAGGCGAGTCGAATAAATTGCGGTTGGAAGTAGAAATTGCAAACAATGCTACCGATCGTGAAATATCGGTTCGACGGCGCGCAGCGCTTCGAAATTTTCGAAAATCGCCGCGGCAATGCGGAGAAAGTTAGTAGGACATGAAATTCAAGAAGTGCTTGTTTATTTACCATCGCGTTATTATTGAATTGTGAATGCACGTCGAGGTGCTTGAAATATTAATTTTTTGTACACGATGTTTTTCGGCGGGCTTTGTAATTTGAATGGGATTAATAGATTTCTTATTGGGTTGGCGCTAATTGCTGTTGATAGAAAGTGTCTACATTTTTTTTAGTGGGGCAGGAGAGCAATTAATTTCGCATTAATTTTACCAATAACTTTTTCAACATTTACGATTTAATTATGCTCTTATCAATTTTCGAATAAACCCGGTGGGTTGAAACGAAGTTAAACTATAAACTATTGACGTTTGCGTATGAACTCGCTAACTGTTTGTATGATTTTGACAATTTGAAAGACATGCTTGGCGAGTTTGCCCAAAATATCAAACAGACGAACATTCGGCCCGAAGCAAAATGACAGAAATGTGACACGAAACGATTCGGACGTTTTACACGAACGTGTTTAATTAGTTAATGCGCGTTTACAAACGGTATCAAGTGCAACTTTTCTCTGGCGAATGTGCGCCTCGCATGGTCATAGTCAATGCGCACGAAGGAAGTGCAAAAACACGCTAGACAAATGGCAACAAACAAGACACGAACGTTCAACATGTTTTCTTAATGCAGGCGCTAGAACCAGCAGAAAAAAAACTACAACACCGCACGAAGCATGCGCGCACAGATGTGAAAATAATAATTCATTTTTCAACCTTAAAACCGCCGGAAAGTGAAACGCGCCTATTAACGCGTTTCGCGCATGCGCGTATTACTCGAATTCGAGCCGTCGTTTGCCACAATTAAGACGAAACTAGAAACAATGCGTTGGAAAAATCATTGCATTTACACTGCTTTCTACCGCATGATATATAATATCGCAACGGTTGCAACGTGCAGCGGTTTTTCGTCGTTTAGTCGCTGCGTCTTGTTAATCATGACTGGTCGAGTTGTGCCCGTACTCTGTACTCACTCAGCACGTCTGACAGTTGGATAAACACGAAAGCCGCGTTTCCGGTTAAATTCAAATGGCATCCGAGTAAAGTACAAGCAGTGAAACAACTGAACCGCAAGCAAGTAGCTTTAACAAGTAGCTATCATGAGTATCATTGCACGACATGGTTACCAAACGTAGTATTTTGTTTATTCTTTTTTTTTGTAATATGCTTTGCGCGTTTTTTTTAGGAATTTTATGACGTTTGTAAACGTTTGATTAAAACATCCTTGCGGTCCGTTTGTTTTTATTACTCATTGCGGACTGGAATTTTTTGTGCCGTCGCAAAGATTAAGCTTGGCCGGCGTGCGTGTCAATTATAATTATAATGTGCGTTGGACGTTTGGTTAAGACGGGCGGAAGTGTCTCCAAAGTTTTGCACGGTCCGTTTAGCTACAAGGATTTTTCCGAATTATTTTATTAGATTGTTTTAAAGTTGATACGCTCATTTCATGCCTATTTGAATTGTAACCTCAACTCGAGGTCGTAAAATTGCTTGATAAAATTATTATCCAAGTTTTTAATGATCATTGTGTATTAGTTACATATTAAAGTAAGATGTCCTTCAAAGAGCTCTTAAATTTTATACAATATAATAATATTTTTATGACTTTTTCATCACCAGGAAGTATTTATATAATGTAAACACTTTTTTTAACAAGTAGATGCTAGCAAAAATATTATCATCTTAGATGCATGTCTCGCCGAGCAAAACTCTAACTGCTAATGTATGTTATAGAAAGGTTCACAGATGGTGGTTCACATGTGGGCTAAAACTGTTAAAAACCATCAAATGAAATTTTTAGCTTACAAACTTCATTAAATTTGTTTTTCTGTCACTTAAAATGTGTATAATTCAGTCGTGGCAACCGCAGACATAAAAGTACCACTAAAAGACTTGTGGGGGATATAGATAGAGACATAATTAAAGCACTCTTAAAATAACTAATTTCAGAAAAGTGAAGAAAGGTTTAAAAAATCCACCATCCACTACGAAATATTAATTAAACAAACGCTTTGTACATTGTTTGTCTATAATTACTAAAGAATATATTAAGTTGAAATCGAGGTATTTTTGTAGAATACAATTCACATGTATCGAAAGTCGAGGATAGATGGTTCAGTGATGCCACCTATTAACATCCCGAAAAGCACAGTAAACCTCTCCAAGCCTCTGATACAGCTTTTATCATTGAGTTGTCCATCTGGAAATGTATTTATCTCTGGATGCCACTGCTTTGAATAGACATAAAACCAAAACATAACTGTCGAATGTTAAAATAGCTTAAGCTACTGGCCTGGCATGCAAACCGCAAATTGAAATTGATTGAAATTGATGAATTTGAGTTCGTAAAAAGGCGTCGGAAACCGAGTGCAGCGAAAAAAACCTTCAACTTTAAACTAACGGTAGATCGAAATGTGTTTCGATTAGGCTTCCAGTACATGCACTAGAGGTGTACATAGCAGTATATGTGCGAACGTATTTGTTGGCGAGTGCGTCGACGTTGCCTGGCCAACTCACACGTTCGGACAGTAAATGCTAAATAGATCTCGAGCGAATCTCACTGTGCGGCGTTTGAACCGAACGCAACTAAACGCGACCAGAACTCATGCCAGACCGATATTGCTTACGGTGTTGGGCACTGTTTATCAGCTGATTTTCAGTTCTAGTTGTATACGAATATCACGAAGACGATTTCACGCGCGAGCCGCTACTGCACCGCCTGCCGCAGATCAACACGCCAGCTCCAGTCTATTCCGCACGTGCTGGCATATGTTTTATTGAAATTGCGCAAAATCTTCGACGCAACGTTTTTCGACCTGCCTATTAATCATGACGTGTGAGAACTGGGACGTTGCGATAACCGTGTGTTTGCCAAATGTCGAAACCTAGAGTTAATAAAAACACACACACTGAAATCGCCGTATTTTACTAACCAGTTACGCGTAATTGTCTGAAATAGAGCGTATTATCACTTTTATTTATTAACATTGCCAGCTTGGCACATAAATCATATCCTGCATCGCGCACGCATAAAAACTTTTCAAAAAGCTAATTGACACAAATGCCCGTGCGTTTTACCGCGCTCGATAATTAATGGGGCTAATAATAATTAATCTTTCTGCGAAGACGTGTAATTGCCAATGCGCGTGCGTCAGTAGCCGCAGAATGGAATTATGCAATTTCGATTTAATGGATTAATTATATGTGAATGCACCGCGGGATTTCGAGGTATTAATCAAATTACACACAGCTGCAAAAGATTAGAAACGCCGGCACTAATGGAAACAGAAACAGAGAAACTGCAGCAATACCTTTCATTTTTGCGATTCGATCATTGCAATCGTTCTTACTCAACTAGGTATTTGCATCGCATCGTTGATTACATGAGTCATGTGACACGTTGATAAAAATATAGTAACGCAAATGAATGTTTATGACTAGTGACATATTGGTATATTCACCTAATTGGAAAAGATTTCGACTTTGGAAATTATCCGCTAAGGACGCGTTTTATTGTTTACATTTATTATTACTCTATAATAAATAAATGTCGGAAAATTCAGTGGAGCAATTTGTCGTATGAGCGTTCTTATTTTGGCTACTCTAAAACTTCGACTGTTTCTTATCAAATATAACAATAATATCAGTCTTTATGGTTTCTCTGCTATTGCCACGGATATCTTAACATCGTTCAACCAGCATCAAAAATGTTGTTACTCCTCTGTCAGAAATCGGCTGGTCTAGATTTGAAAAAGTTTTCCTTATTTAGACTATGACCCTTTTGCATGTTTTCAAACCATTGCAAATTTTAAAAATCAAATCAAACAGGTTTGCTCGACACAGAATTGAATGTAGATTTGAATGGCACTAACCGATTTTGCACATTTGTCAAAAATCGAATGCAATGTTAATGTTACAGAACAATATCTCGGGAAATATCAACACTTGGCAAAATCCCATTCGAACCTACGTTCAATTCCGCGTCGATTAGTTTAATTGGATTTAAAAGTTTTGTTATTTTTTGGCAAAAATGCAAAGGGGTGTATTTCACGTCTATAAAACAAAACTATGAAAACTAGAAGTGTGCGAACGTTAAGATAAGTCTGAAAGTTAGAAAAGTGAAAGTAAATAGGGGTGACTGACTTAAAACGGTGACTACATAATGATGCAAAAATATCATAGGGTAATGATTTTTGCAGATGGTAAATCCATGTTTTATGATAACCTCCATATATTTCTTATCGGAATACAGCGGCGTTTTGGAGCTGCGGTTTTGGAGCCAGCTTTGCGCCGGTTTTTTTTAGACATTACCATACATTACCATATATTTGCTCAAGCGTAGGTTTTACTCATTTACAAGTGCAAGTCAACTTTTATTCATTGACTGTAGAAAATATGGCTGTAATGAATCAAAAAATAAATAACTCAACTCAAAAAATTTTAATTCACGTGAAAAAAAAGTGAAAACTTTCATGTTGTAAGATCGCAAAACTCTCTTAAGAGGAAATAAATTTCTGTACTTTAGAAGCGAAGCATACTTAGCCATTGCGATATTAATTGCACGCACTTCGATGAATTATGTTATATTTACTTTGCAACTTCTACATGCCAGAGAAATTAATAAGTAGGCATAAGTGCAACGCCTCATAAACTTTACACTTTCGTTTTTGATAATTTTCCTTATTACGCATACGTATGATAAACTGCACTTATAACACTGCTTTTCGATAATGTTAGCATTCATGGCCGATGATTTATTTGATAACTTAAACGCTGACTTTCTTCTTCGATAAATATTTATAAATGCATAGCGCGTTATCGTAATAACAGTTCTGCCAACAATTGTTACGCATGCGGAAGTCATTAGATGTTTTATTATTCGGTGTTATTTCAATTTTTTATTGCGCTGTAACGCTCTGATGAGATAGTGACATTTTGATTCAGCGCGTTGCGAATATAATGTCATACCAAAAGAAATTTTATAGAAAACGCGTTTATTGAATGTGTTTTTTTTTTCTCGAAAAACATGCCTGGAAACATGTTTGAGAAAGGTTACGCGGTAGATAACACAGGTATTCGCGTTATCCAACGTCGCTGAAAATCAGTTAATACGCGCATTAAAAATCAAGCAAACGTTTGCACGCCGGATTGCATTTCAAATATTTGTCGACGTTGGGTGGAGGCGACGCGACGCGACGCGACGGCGGCGGCGTCGGCGGCAGAAGTGCGCACCGCCAGCGCCGCCGCCGGGTCATGCGCGACATCGTGCCGTTATTGATCTCGCTCCGCTCCGCGCTCCAGCTTGGCGAACGTCCATCCGATGCGCCGCCGACAGGACCAAAAACGCCGCGACGGCAGTGCACGCACGAGCGGCGGCATCGGCGGCGGCGGCGGCGCGAGCACTCAGTCGCTCGCGGCGCGCGTGCGGTGGCGGCGGCGTGTTTGGGCGCGTGCCACGCTCTCTCTCCGATATGCGTTCCGTTGCCAAGTTACCACCGGTGCCGTGCGAGCAGTGATCCTCTCGCCGCCGCTCCGTGGGCGGCCTGCCATGGGTCTGGGGCCGATCGTCGTCACCTTGGTGGGCATGCGGCCGGCGCGCGTGGCCCAATGAGCGCATATCACACGTACCCCAGCCGCGGGTCGCGGACGATGGGCTGGAGCCGCGCCGACGATCCGGTATTCAGCACAATTGTTAGCAAACCAGGAACCAATAGATTTCGCACTCATAGCATCTTGGTTGCTTTGCGTTTTGTTGCTCGCTTGCCGTTTGATTACTTCCTTCGCCCACTGTGCAGCATGTACCCAGCTACTGGCGCCTTCGACGTGGCGTTGCGCTATCTCTAAACTTCGTCAAACCCAATTTGCGGGTTTGAAAATTTGATGAGTCTACGTGCGATAGCCGTAAATTCGTCTCGCTGGTTTATTCATGTCTCGCCCGCCGATCGCGGTCTCCGTCAATCCAATTTCTTACTGCCGACTCTGGCGGATCTCTCGTCCTGCATGCCATGCACTGCGGCACATTGTGCTCTCGTTCCGGGAACCATTCCAGAAGCGATCGGCGAACACCAACGCGGCTTGCATGTACGTGCACGTACACACACACGCCACGACCGGGTCGGTTTCCGACATGCGCCCTGGCGGCGGGCCCGATTTCGAAGATGTTTTGCGAGGCCCGGCTCGCTCGCGCTGGTTTTTCCGCTGGTGGCGGCGACGGTCCTCGCCTGCAACATCCGATATTCTCGCCGCCGCCCGCTCGGCAACCCTCGAGAGTACGACCGTTTATGTTCCAGTCTATCCGGTTTCCATTTTCTTCCGCTCTCTCCGGTAACCCCTCGGCGTTTATTACGTTTGGCGAGGCGGTCGGGCGTAAACTCGGCCCGTTTTATTGATACCGTAAATCAGTTCATAATTAAGTCATTGGCGCGGTGCAAAATTTGCGTGCGTTAATCTGGCGCGCACGTTGCGCTGATTATCGGGAGATTTCGTGCACGTTCATGGACGCGATGATCCGCGCGATGTTTTACATTTTACTCCGGACGGGCGCTGCGCTCGAAAATTAGGTCATCCGAACTGCGCGGTTTTCGGCAGCCTGCAGGAAAGGTCACGCCATCAATTATTCACGTGTGCACGAGAGAATCGCCAAAATGTTGCCATATTTTATTAACGACGCTTTTGAACGAAAGTTTTAAGTGGCTGGAACATTTATGAATGAATGACTTTTGTTGCCAAACCACATCAGGCGTTATACAATATGCAAATTTATGTAAACTGTTGGTACGGAACTCGGAACAATTAGGTGAATTTACCATCAATTAGGAAACTTCGAAGATAGACAACTCCAACGAGACCAAAGTCGATGCCTTGTTAATTTTGAAAGGAAAATAAACTCAAAATGATCAAAAGTTACACCTTACCAGCCGTGTTATAGTGTATGCAAGTTTATGTAAGCTGTTAGTACAAAACTATTAACAATTGCCTGACTAGCAAAAGTAGTATCAAGGCTTCGTCCATTTTTAGATCAAACCTTCAATATTTTCAAAAATTTAGGAAAACCTTCATAAAATTACAATTCCGTTACATAAGCACTGCGGTTTTCATGTGGCACGCTTTTCCAATTACTCAGCTGACTAGCTCTGAACGCCGCACCAAAGCCGGAAAAGCGTTTTCTTCGGCATAATTAGATTTCGTGTCGTGATAACACGATAATCTCGAACCGGAGTCGCGGCCGTCGGCGAGTTCACGAATTAATACCTATAAGAGTCGCTGCAAAAGCGCATTGCTTTGTTTACGATAATAGTTCCTTCTTTGCACGACTTGACAAATTGAAAAATTTTAAGTTTAAGCGATATTTGAAGGGTCAACCGCTTTCAACATTCGAGCGCACGACTTTTCTAAAGCACCGCAGACTTAACGAGAATAAAGTTCACTTCAATTCACTTTCTTCTAAGCTTTCGTTTTTACGATATTTGTTTTACGTTATTATTATCTCATTACGTTTTTATCGTAGATAGAAATTATGATTAGACACGCAAACACTCATTCGCATTGACTTTCCAAAAATTATTTCGTTTACAAAATTATTATTTCACTTTTAATGTACTCTCTGACATTATGCCGCAAAATGACAAAGCTGAAGGAGGACATAAAGTGTTCTAATTAGGTTTTTGTTTTGAATGATTTTCAGCACGGCTTCGTCTTTACGAGCACGCTTAAAGTAAATTTGGTTTTATGATTTTTAATGCTCGCGAAATTATTGTTGCTCGAACGAGTGTCGAGAACTAATTCGAACGCTAAATTTAACTTAAAACAAGTACGGTTTGTATAACTGACTTTACGACCGCAGTGGATGAAAGTATTTAAACTTTCTTCGAATTCGAGTGCAGTCGTATTTCTGCACGATTACGGGATTTGCAGAATTTTACATTTTAGCCGACGCTAAACTTTTACTTTGCTGGAAATAAGCCGCGCGTAAATAAAACAAGCGGACGAAAAGCGAGCGATTTATTAACGGCTTAAAACAAAGGAAAATTTTTGTTTGTTCGTATTTGCGGCATTTGACAAATATGCATTCAATTGCGGCGCGCGCGCGGCCATTTTTATCGCGCATTATCATCGCCGGATTGTGACGGCAGCGCGATATTGAATAAATTCCTTCCGTCGCTAGGTTTATCGATAATGTCACGCTCGACGTCGCGTCGGGCATGAACCGCCCATTACCATAATCCATATAGTTGGGAGCATGTTTAAAACACGTTCGCCGGCGAAATGTCATGTGAATTGTGGACTTTGCAGTGAAAAATGTGTTTATGGGGTCATTGGACGAGCACATAATTCGTCTTTGCTTTCTATTTCCTTATACTTTTCGTCGCAATCAAGAAGGATGGCTTTTTACACTCGCCATAAATCATTGTTCGTTAATGTTATCGTATTAATCATCGTTGGGTTTACGTCGCGCACTTTTGTGAGGGTCTTCTCGCTCGAGGTGATGTTCTTTTGTCGAGTCCAGCTTCAATCCACGGCTTTATATAAGGAAACGCATTATTATGATAGCAGTTTAATGATACCTTTTCGGATCGCTTTTTATGTCAAAGTTTATAAACGAAATGGGTAATTATGGTGTGGAAATTGTGATGACTCGTCGGCGGCAAGAAGTCGTCGAACGTGGCGACGAAGGCGACGCCAAGCCAAGTTCACAGACGTCACAGCTCAGGCTCGCAGTCTCGGCGTTTTTATTTCTTTGGTTTATATCCAAAAACCCACGTCGCGCTGGCGGTTTTCGCATTGACGGCTGACTCAATCGGCAACACCATAACCAGAGAGCGTATTCAACCTGACGCCTCATTGGAGTTCCAACTTCATCAGTATGCATCTGCATGGTAGTCTCAACGAACTCTGTGGCTGCGAAATAACACCACCCTTGGGTGTTTGTAGTGTGGTTTAGACAGTTTAGCTCCGTCGATCTCGTGAGGTGGAACAATACTTGTTAAATATTTGGATGCTAGTGGGATGGGGACTTTTCGCTGACTGCCATCGCATCTTCTGCTGAGTCAGAGTTAAATTTTAAGCAGCCGAGCCGTCTGGGGTTGCTAATTGATTCAATGGGGAACGGACTCTCACTAAATTAACAACACACCAGCCGTTTGTAAGTTTGCATATCTTTCACCACTGCATGTTGCACTAGACAGCGTTTTAAGTCATCACTGATAACTCCCTCGCGAGCACGTGCAATTCTTGTGTTTGCGCTGTGCTGGAACACAAAGGGGACAATTTCCTCTTCATTATTCATCACTTTGCCACATTCCGCTCTCGTGTGTTAGGCCATTTGCGCGATGTCTATTCTCTAATAGGAGCCGCGAGACACGTTGCACAATGGGTACAATGTCCATGTGTCTTGCTGCACACTTGACGTCTGGCCAACTACGCTGCGAATGCAATTTACACTCATGGACCCACCGGCCACTACCTACCTTCATAATTATTGTACGCTGGCGTATGGTCTGCACGTACTAATGAAGACAGTAATCTCTGTCGCCTATCGCCATCTGCATGCTCGCGCTGGCAGTGCGCGCTCAATTATTAACAGAACATCGCTGGAACCAACCACTCTTCTCGTGCCTTCAGTTGGAAATTTGTGTCAACCGAATGTCACATTGTCCTTTTTCGTTTACACCACGACGTCGTTGAGCAACGGTCTGATCTTTCGTTTTTAAACTTTTGAACACAAAAGTTATGCAATTCCAACTCCCACTTGCTACTTGCAACAGAATATCCTATGACACGACATGTGGTAATCAGTCACGTAGGCAGGTTACATACAGTCTGCATGTGCAATGAAAATATGAACCAAGGATTTCTTTATCGATTTTTACCATGATTATGGTTTGTCGAAGAAACACAAATAATTCTATGAGAAGTTAAAAGGTTCAAGGGGTCCAAAGAAGAAAGTGTATTTGTCTGCGAATGATATTTAATTATCATGAAAAAGTCTTTCAACTATTTATGTATTCTTGCATTTCCGATACGTGGAATTTTGAACTGCCAATTCTGTATTCATTCCTTATTGATTGTGGCTATGGATTGTCGAATGTTGCACGCCGTAAAGAAAATCAAAGCTCGATTCGAACGAAAATTAGAAATCACAAGCCTTATTCAAATTCTCTTTCAGTGTGCCAGCAGTCGTTTGCATGTTGCTTACGTGCGTTTTAGATTAAATTATATTTTCATGAATAATAACGGCGGCGCTTTTGTTCGCATTGCATATCAACATGCGAACCGGGGTGAACGTCTTTCGAACGTCGTTTTATTGTGTCACGGAAGATTTTACGAATTTATAATCACCTATTCAGACAAAGCACCAAGCGTTCTTCTAGGAACTGAATTTTAATAGCTACAATTCCACGAATTCGTACGTTGATGCATATTTGACCGAGGAACTAACCTCTATCGTTAACATTCTTCAATCGCGGGAAGATTTGGAGTTGTAAAAACGTATTGTTTTTGTTTTCGCCAATTTTGATTACGCACATCCTCTTGCATATTTCGTGGCTGGCGGCAGATTGACGATTGAAATTATTCTGAATAGACGTGCTGCAATTCTATGAGGACTTTTAGAAAGCAAAGGAAACTCCAACTTTCTGGGAGCAATTTCCGCCGACTCGAATTATTCGCAAGAGGAGTTTAGGATGGTATCGCGTTTTGCGTTCGAGATTGTGATTTCTGGTTTCAATTTAATCCAACGACGCCAAGAGTAATTTACAGATGGAAGCTCATTAGGCACAAAGACTTGCTAGACGTTCAAGTAAAACTCGTCGTCTAATATTTCTTCGTTTTGTTACAATAATGTAATCACCTCGACGCCAACTTTGTTGTAGCCGGACGTAGACTTAACTAAATGCTCTCATTATCAAGCTGTTACGAAAACAGGTTGTCCAG
>JAODGE020008005.1:0-10247 GCA_027574965.2 Ecitophya simulans
TAATCATTAAAGTGATTATACCTGTGCTCAAGTGCTTGTTCTCTATGTTTGATGTATGACAGAAAGATATTGTACACCATTGTCACAAAATTGATGTATAATACTTGATACTGCACAGGTAAGAAATAAAAATTGATAAATTGTGTTGGTGGCCAAACACTCCAATCAATCTGAAAATTAACAAATTTGTGGTTTCACTATAGACAACCAACTTTACACCTGGAATTAGGTATTTCAAGGCACATGATAAAAATACTAACAAGGTAAACTTCCACGAATTTCCCATTAATTTCCCGCGTGCATTCTTGTAAGTTCTTATTTTCACAAATTCCCATACCATAGAAGAACCAAGCAATACATATAGGTGACATCAACAGTTGATCCAGTAGAATCTTCTTGGTTATTGAAAATAAATTTCTCTTTGGTAAATAACTATCAAGATATTTGTAAAAGTAATGATGTAATGGGCCCATTGACAGTCCCACAACAACCATTCTTGCTAAAAACAACAAATTCAATATAACACCATTAATGTACAGAATTAATTCAATTTGTAATACTTAATCTAGCCCAGTCATAGCGCACAGATAACATATGTCTTCTATATTCAATTTCTTGCTGAGCCAAATCCCCAATGCCCATTAACAAACCAGAGGTAACTGTGTTTGTTATAAACAAATACTTTCCAAACACGTCATTGAAGAGTGTGCCTCCTCGTATCGTGGTTGATATCTTTGGCACTTGCCTGTATGCTTCGCTTTTTGTATTACGCACAATTTGCGTGATGGGCAAACGACGCTTCAGAAGTGAAAACATCTTGATGTATAGTTTTTCAAGTTAGTGAATCGTTGACTGGGTGAATTTTGTCACAACTGCTTTGTAATTTGCAGGTTATTCTAAAATATTTGCCAGTTTTTATAAATACTGCATTTATAAAATACCTCAATCGGCGTGCCAAAAATTCATGCTTAATTTTTAAGCAGTTTTGAATAACATTATCTTCTCTTAGGTTCTGCAGGACGTTTGATAAAATTGACACGTCGTACCCATGTCCTTGAGAATTTCTGGCAAGCTGGAACAGCTCGGAAAAACGTAGACTATGCGACATCTCTTGACTAAAGTTGTAATTATATAATAAATTATATTAAATTATATTATATTGATTTCTATTACATGTTTGTGCAATTTTAATTTATAAAATATAATGAGAAATGTTTGTCTTAAAAGCATATATTATTTTTCATATTAAACTGATTTAAGTTGTTTTTATCAATATTAGTTTGTCATTTATCAAGTAGATAGCAGTGCAATGCTCAAAAGAGTCAACATTACTATACAAATTAATATTAATAAGTAATACAGATATAGGTTCATACAATATTATGAAATTTGCTGCAAAACAATAATTTTGAGTATAGCAATAGCATTATCTTATTGTTATACAATATAGAGTAAAATGATAAAAAATCATGGATGACATTTACTTAAGAAATATATATTTTTAATTTTTGCTTAGAAATTATAAACTTTGTTGTAACACATGTGCAAATTTTGTATGGAATGACCCTAATAGTTTTATGAATATTTATGTAAAAATGGTAATAATAATAATAGAAAGAATTTTTTGTACTTAAAAATTACAATTTTCAATATCGAATTAATTTATATTATTTTTAATCAAACATTCTAATTAGTTTGATTCATCTTCAAACAATTTTGGTTTTATTGTTAGTTTATAGAAAATCAAACGTTGCTTAAAAGTTTATTTAGTTTTTAGCTAATTATTCTGATAATTGCAGCGATGTTTAATTAATTACAATATGCATCTAAAAATATTATCTGGATGCCCCAATTTATTATGTTGATGCACTTATGATGCATTTGTTTGTGGCAAATTATAGGTTTATTACGTTTATAATTTTGACCCAATATCTATTTAATATATTATAAATATAATTATATTGATTAATTTATCGGAATAATATATAAACGAAATATTTAACAAATATTTAATGACACATTTTGTAAAAGTTTTTTGTACCAACGATTCAAATTAATGTGCATATATTTGCTAACAATGGTTATTAGGAAATATAGCATAATGTTTCAATAATTGGTGTAAATTAATGTGTAAACGTTGCATTGAATGCTAAAATTGTTTAGATACTCATTCTACGCAGCCCTCATAGCATGCAAGCTTTTCCAGCACCTAACGATCTCTGCGGGTTGGCAGTAAAATTGAGATCGAGATTGAAAGGAAGAGTCCGGAGCAGGAATGATAGTCGGATTAGTAGGAAGGTTGTGCCTTGGCAATTTTCTAAGCTGATGGTGCTGGAATATGTGCAGTTACTGCGTACGTTAGTGCTGAGTATTTTACCCCATCGCAAATGTCCTAACTTCTCAGAATGACCATGCCTGGCACAACCGGTTTGATACAATCTGGATTTCGTCGGAAACCGGAACATCCAAAGCACTCGTAGCTATCTGGGACACGAAGCTCCTTTGCCATTAAATAGAATGGAATACAAATATATTTACAAGAATGGTTCTCGTTTACGAACACCGTTCATGAAAGTTAACAATTTTTATCGTTACTATCATACATGAATATGCATATATTTTTAATATGACAAATATTTCACATTGCGTTAATAAAACAATAACAATCAAGATTTTATTTGCGAAGTGACCCAAAAATGTGTTTCGGATACTTCCATCTGATGCTGCTGTTCAATCATTGAGATCTGCCGGTGGCGTTTTAAGCAAATTTACTTAGGCATCTGCATATTTCATTGGAGAGTATGAATAATTCATTGGAAGTAAAAATAAGAACGGTTGCGGCAAACGCTCCAATCTCGATGCACGGGCACAATGGACACATAATTAACACAATGTCGCTTGACGAAGTTCGGTTATCTTTTGTTAGAAAGAGTGCAGTTTAAAAGTTTCGCGTTTCAGCATCGGTTGAAAGTCCGAAGCGTTTCAACCGCTCTCATTTTACTTCATCTATTAAGTCATTTTAATGACTTGGTAAAGTTTGCATATAGTAATTTCACACTTTAATAAACAAGAAGCACTTAAATGTTAAATTTATTTAATAATTTCATAATTTATTAATGTTTACACTGACTACTCAACGCTGTTCAATATTAAATATTATTATGGTGCAGGTACTAAAGTTTGCTCTCAAAAATTTGTTTGAAAGTAGTTGACTTAGTTGGCAATCTTTCCTCAATCGAAATCATGTAAATAAAAATCGATCAACATAAAGTGATACATTTTAGTACAGTATTCAATCTTTAGCGTTTGCGTGTTTTCTAAATCGGCAAAATGACAACTCGGAGCTGCGAACTAATTCATTTTTGCATCTAAATGCATCCACTGTTCAGGAAGCGTTGGAAGTTTAAAATCAAGTAATTTATTTTTGCCCGAAAGCACCGGTATTTTATGCCATTTTCTGGAAACATCTCGCCAAGCGTGCTTCTCAGCTATTAGCAAGACTCGCCTAGGATAAATTTAAAACCGGGTTGCTCGTTACCGGAAGCGAAAATTATGAGAATTGCTCCGTTTGAGTGGGATTTCTTACTGGTTTTGTCAGCTGCGCTTACAAATCTATAACTCCATTGCAAAACATATCAAATCAAAATGCATTATACTTTGCTTGCAGCGCGAATATTTTTCAGTACAGCATATCTGCATCGGCATTTCACGTTTTTTCGTGATCGTGTATACATTTATGTGAAACTCTATCGTTTGACTTCGGGTCGTGGGATAAATGTTATAAGCTTTATTAAAGCTATTAACTAAACTGGTACGCAATTGTGAGTAAACACATTCGAACTATGGTAAAAACGTACATTGCCTTGATGTACCGTTCAGGTGTGCACACAAACGCTAGCGCGGAATATTTGCAAACGGCCAGGACGAATGATAAATATTGGTCCACCGAAAATGCATCAACCATGCACGCAGAAAGGTCGATTTTATTTATGGTATACCCTTTAAAAATTGTCGTTACGCGCCGGGAGCGCGGTACACGCAATAGTCAGAAACGCGTGGGCCGGAAAATATGAATAAAGGCCCTCGCTGTTATCGTGCGATGGCTTTATGATCGTTTATTGCCGTTTTGAAATTGTTTAATAATCGGAAAATATTTTTACCTTCTGCGCGAATGCAGTGCGCATAAATCAGAGTCACCTGCACCGGATTTTCCTGCAAATATTTGCATATAATATATATGCCGATTTTCAAGAGCAATTTAATTCATAGAATGTTAATATTTAATTTTTTATTTGTTTTGTTTGTGCGTGCATTTGTTGGAAAAATAACTGAACATTTTTACTTTTACACAATGCTAGTGAAAAGTTAATGTTTGAAATTGACTTGGAGTAAACTTGCTAACTTCCTGAATTTCTATAACACTATAGTCAGCTTCCGGGCTCACCGCAACTGATTGGCAAAGTTGCGTGCGCCCGAAGCAGACGCCAGACGCACTTGATAATGTAGCCGACGATTGCACGCAGATCACGTCGGAAAGAGTAAACCACCCAGCTTGCCGACTATTCTATACATAAATACGATAATATATGGAAGACGCAACGGCCAACGGCAGAAGTAAGTCCGCAACGAAAGCGTTGGCCGCAATGTGCTATAGCACTCCTTTCGGTGCTCCGCCTCTGCTTCCTGATATGCCCAAACTAGATAATCCGAAATGATCTTCGATGATCCCGCTCTCGTGGAACCGTCCTAGTCGACGTCGCTTGGCACTTTCGTATGGTTTCGCTCCTCGCCCGGAAGCAACTCGGGTGCCAGGCGAACCTCATGAAAAGTTAAGTGAGAATTCGTGACCTGAGGTCTTGCCACTCGGCGCCCTCGTAGGGCGGACGTACACGTTCGGCCCGTAGGTGTGCCGTGTTGTACGCGTGAGTTGAGCCAAAGCGGAAAGCTTGTGTACTCGGCGAATTGCCGAAGTTGTATCTCAATATGCGCGGAAAACCTGTAAAAGAAACTTGTGCATTACCGGTTTTAAATAGTTTTTGTTACTTAGGCCACGTTCGCGCCCCCACTTCCATATCGCCCTAGGTTTGGCGACACAAAGCCATTGTCGTGCTCAAGGCAAATCGAACAATTTCGTTGAAAACTTCGAGAATCACATTGGTACGTAGGNGGAAGAAAACAAATGCGTTCGAATATATTTTTCGGTTGCTCACTTTTATCCTTTTATGCTGGCGACGTGTAGCGAACGAGCGCGTCTGCGAGGCGACATGACGCGTTTGATACGCACGTGGGTATATACGATATGTACGTGTATCTTGATTCCTCGAGTCGTTTTACGTTTCGCCCGCGCGTCGTTTTCCGAATAGCTTTGTTTTAGTTCAAGCCGACTGGGACTGCGGCGCCGAACCCAATAGAACATCGGTATAGACACTGCTACGCTTCAAACGTCAGTAAAGCTTGATTGTTTTAGCTCCTAACAAGCAATTAACAACAAAAAATATTAACACTAGACAAAATTGGTTAGTGCTATTCAAATCTAGGTTCATAAATTCCGCGCAACATCGAAAAAAAATTTTTTTCTATCGCACTATTCTGCGCGGCTGCCTGCGTTCTTCTCGAGGTGTTTTAATTTTTCATCCCAGTCACTTCGCATGCGCGCACATGAATCTAATAAATGCCACAAGAGCATATTGGCATTTTTATGAACCTTCATTACGCCTTAATCCACCATCGAATAAGTCAAGACACGGATCGTTGGTCCGACGTAGGTTTAACATAGGTGTCGGTTAGCGTTTTCGGCGGCGGTTTGCGGGCACGTATTTGATCATCGGCGCAGAAGGTGCCCCACGTCTTGATATATATCACGCATACCAAAAACGGCACGGTTTTGGTGCATTGCATCAACACTCGGGATCGGTGTTCCCGGCACGCCGTCGTTCACCATGCTGCAGATCGTAATTAATGAGATGTATTGCTAGCACGCAAATAGCCGGATATTTGCGCATGTGCCCAATGCCACGTTCGCTTATAATTTCCAGCAAATAAATAACGCGGTAATGCAAGATTTAGAGTGCCATCTCAAGGTAACAATTTTTGTGTTCAGTAATAAGTAATGAGCGTTTAAATTGAACCCCTGTCTTGCCACAATTTGCGTAATATTTAAATAAATATACTATACAATTCAAAAGCTTATTTTATCCTATACTTCATGGTCTACATTTGTTAACATTCGTTGTTTCCTCAATTTATTTCAATCTAGGCCAGCCGATTGCTGGCAAAGCGGCATCCATAAACTGGTCGTACGGTGACAGAAGATCGTTAGCAATACCAAAACCTACATAACAGATAAAACTGTTGTTGGAAATTTTGTCTTTGCTGATGTTTAGATTGATTTTATAATTCCTACCATAAACTCAGAAATAGACCAGTGCGTGAACTCTGAAACTTTATGGTTTAGAAATTAAGGTAATGTTCAGTTATACCATTTTTAATGTGGGTAACAAAATGCGGTAATTAAAATACAAACGCGTAGGTATATTGCATAGAAAATTGGACTTTTGCTATTTATGTTCGAAACGACATCAGAGGTTTATTGTTTTTTGCGCTATAAACCTTTTACCGAAATCAACTTGCCAAGCATAATAAAAACGCACATTCTATTTTAATAATGCAGGAATATACTCGAGGTAAGAACGCAGTCGCCGACCAACTTATAATCGTTTAACTCGATTTGATGCAAGTTTTATTGTGCTTTTCATTTTTATCCGCTCCTCATATTTTCGGTCTTGACGCCGGCGCTTTGGTCGACTTTTTTTTCTCGCAAGATAAAAAGACGCACAAAATAAAATAAAAAGAAACCTGCGACGTGGCGTCGACTTTAAGCGGAATACAGAAATAACCAAGTCTAGAAAAACGACAAGAAGAAAAATGTGAAGTGAATCGAAAGTGTAGCGATGTTCGAAAATGAGTTTAGGCCAAACTACGGGTAGGCACCGGTATCGATACCAAAATCAGCCCCCGAGGAAATTACAAAGTTATAAAACTCTTACGGCACCCAATTTTATCTGTCAAAGTCTGTTAGTTTTAGTAGCGCTAATCAGCGTCAATAACGCCAAGACGAAAGCCGGTAATAGTAGCGATGTCTTCACACGACAACTGCAGAACTGCAGGCGACGTCCGTTTGAAACGCAGTCCGTCGCCCTCCAGCTCGTCTACTTTTCTCGCCTCCCCACAATCTCGGTACCCTCTCTCGTCTCTGGCGACAACCCTTTTAACCAAATGCCATATCATTAGTAAGACGTAGTTATTTGTGCCTGAACGGAGAACCACATCAGTGTGTAATTATTTCGCATCATGTGATTAAAATTTCGGCACGGTTCTTGTTTACGAGTGTGGCATTAGCTTATTAGATTAGCAAAGGTCTAACTTGGTTGTTTCGGATATATTTTAAACAAATCGAATATATAACATATTAATCGACCTTGTTATTAAAAAAAGTATTTGTCTTGTCTCTAATAAATTAATTCCCAAAATATTTGCGTCTGAACAAAGAAGATGACTTTAATATGAAGTTCTTGGAGTGGGGAGCTTGTCGTGAATGTGCTAAACTATGCGCAACATTTACAGTGACGTCGGCAGGACACTAACCTACGTCGCCGTCAGGCCCGAGCACAAGCACTTTTCCTTCACGTTTTAGTATCTTACATGTGAGGATGTAATTCGGTTATCTTTTATGGTATTCTGGTGTTCATAAATTTGCTTCGTCCTCGTTGCGCGTGCGCGCGGCGACGATGAGCATCCTGTTTTAGTCTATCTAGTCGCGCCAGCTCGTCATACACGCACCCTTCGTCCTCCCTTCCCCCCAGATTAGCTGCAATTTCGGTGGAATTAGCTAAACTGGAATAACATGACGCGTCGTATAGTTTTCCGAAAACTTTACGCTCGCGTCCTTTCTCCGCGCGCCCCCTGCGCCCAAAGCTCGCAGTCGTTGGATGTGAGCGTAGACTCGTTATATCGTCGTTTAATTAAAGTTTCAGAGCCGGCGTTTGGTGTTTCCATTATTAACTTGTGCATTATGCGCAAATATCGAACTGGAGCTAACTGAAGCTCCCCAAGTTATAGCAGCTCTTATATAGCGCAGCTTGTCAATAATAGTTTAAAGATGTTTACTAAAGTGGCTTCAATTTGCAAATAGGAATATGGTTCGGGCAAATACAACGAGATTAAAGTGTTGATAATATATAGAAAGCCGGAGGAAACTTACAACGCTGGACCAAAGCGAAATCTTTTTGTAAAAGGGTTCAAAACGATTGCTGCAGGATTCGACTAAAGACAAACGATCGAAATGTAGGTCTCCATCGTAAAATAGACTACGTGATACTTAAAGATTTGAAAATCAATGAGAGTAATAAAATTTTAGGAGCGTGAAGATTTACACTGTGTTTGTCGAATAAATTCGGAATGGTAAAATACGGTCGAATTGTTGGCAAACGTTTTGGATAATTCACTTGGGACTTAAACTTACGTTACAATTGCAATAAAATAAGTTTGGACTATCATTCCAAATAGCATTCCCGTCATTCGCGAATCAATTAATATTAATAATTCCAAAACACTCTGAAGCTGCCTCTAATGGGCTATGAGGCAAATGTTAGCTTGGGATGGATGCTCGAATGCAACCGCATAAGTTTTGAGCAGAACCAACGCCACCCATATTTGCCAAATGAACTAAAGTTGACGAGGTTGGTTTATGGAAGTAGATTTGGGAGAAACTACGCAACACGGTGTTGCATATAATAGCGTCCGTCGCTCTTACTTCGCTGATAGATATTCAACGCGTTCAACATACACTACAAGCAATCATAATAATATGGGCATTTCGCTTAAAATACATACAGGTGGATCAAAACCTGAGCGTTTTATTGTAATCATTTGACCGGGTATTGCAATCAACTTTTAGATAAATCAGTTGTAATCTAAACGAGATAATGTAAACTATAATACGAACCATGGACGTAAAGTTAGTATGACACGACGACAGCTGAGCTGGCTACCTTTTTGGAACATTTACATGGCACTGTAATGTTTGTTGAGCATTTACCTTACAATAATGTAGTGGCAATGACGTAGCAGGAGTTCTGCCGTTGTTTAGAGAAGTTGGAAAGCACTCACCGCCAACCCGGTATAGATATAACGTTCTTGCGTGTAAGTGCAGTTTGTCTTCAGTGATTAAGGTAATGCTTCAATTTATGAGACATTCAATAATCAAAATTTATAAGTTAAAGTGAGCAATTAGTCGCACACAATGTTCTTGGATAAAATGCAATTTAAATGCATTTCTCTATTTTCGTTCTTTAAAGTTAAAAGAATGTTAAAAAAAGAAAAGGTTTCAAAGCACATACAAATATTGAATGTTTAATATCATTTTCAGTAACATTAAATAAATGTTATATCAACGTAATATTGCATGCATTAACTATACACTTACCGAGAATATTTTCATAAAAATATGTTTTGAAACTTTAACGAGTAGTTTAATATATATAGGCAAATACCTAAGTATTACAAAATTTAGGTATGTACCATTTACATTAATAAATAATTGTAAAGGAAATGGTAAAACATAAAACAAAACTTAATTAACGAAAAACACTTGACAAGTATCACGCACTCATACAGACAGATTCTAACGGCTCTAACCCACCTGGAAATAGTGTTAGTTCAGTGCAAGTCACACAACTTATGCAGCGCACTCGTACTTCGGTTTGACATTACCAGCGCCGGCCAAGTTTGTTAATGCGGGCGTTAATTAAAAAACTTTGAGCTTTGACGTGTACACCCCCGAAGGTACACAAGGCTTTCATTTTAAAATTACTTTCGTTATAGATATTTATAGCCGGCACTGGCAACCTAGAAACAAGTGGATATATTTTTTGCCAACTCTTTCAATAACACCTCCTAATTAATTTTATATGGCAATCAAAAACAATTTTATTAATTTTTTCTGCTTAAAGTAAGAAGTCACCGAACAAAATAAAAGTAGGTCATCATTTTTTGTCGCACAACGAAAAAACGCAACAAGAGCGAAACTGGTCAAATCCTACTTTTTAAAATACCAAACAAACATTCGTTCCATTGTACGCGCTCGCTGAGCGTCTTATCAGTTGTTTCTCGGTTCGCTCGCTCGAGGTGCCTGCACATTGAAAGTTATCAGTGCAGTCTCCGGTCGCGCATCGTGGTGTGTGCATGCG